>JAWUZG010000060.1:0-235000 GCA_036785705.1 Acanthornis magna | reverse complement strand
GCATAGACCTTTGTTTAGAAATGGATTTTTGTTGTGATTCTACCCTTCAGCTCTCTGCTAGTTTCTCTGAAATTTTCACAGCTGCCTTTCTCTGTCATCAACACCACAGTAAGCTATAGATCTATTTGTGTACTAATACAGGCAGCTTGTCTATGTACGTCACGGTATAAATAGATTTCCTTGGGCTAATTATCTCTTATCTAAAATGCCAATAAGAAGGTGACCAGTGATACCCTATATGATTTCCTTTTTTATCTTTCTCTATAAATTTCCTTATTACATGACAGGATCTAAGTGCATGCACTAATGAATATATTTCAGTGTGTTGAAAGTTTTTATCCACACTTTGGAAGCATATATGCAGATGTCACTTATAATTACCTAGCCTTTGTTTATATTAAAAATAGAAAAGTCGGTCCAGAATTAATAGGTAACATAGACAGTATAATTTAATGGCAAAACAGCTGAAGCTGTATGGCAACTTTTTTTTTGCACTTATGATTAATCATTTTTCTATTAATGTTGCTGAGAGCAGCATGAAAGCAGTTCCCATCTTTTGCCACTTGCTGATGTCACCAGTTTCAGCATAGCACTTTCAACAGACATCATTCTGTATACTCAGATTGAAAATGCAGCCCAAGGGCTCCTCACAAAACTGATGCAAACCAGTTGTTAAGCTCTCTTCTGGAAAGATGTCACAGTTTGTCATATTGACTTTGATAAAATCTCTTGGGTGCTGGGTAAAGTTGCCCTGAAATACCTGTTGAAAAGTGACATTGTCGGTGTGTTGTCAAAGCTGAGCAGGGCTGGCAGAGGTTTAAATTCTACTCCTAATATCCAGAGCATCCATGTGCTCACAGGAACAAATTTCTTTGCATAGTAATGCTTCCCATGCAAGCCTGTCTCCTGCTCTGGCACAAAAAACCTTCCCCCGCCATTCCTGGCCTCATGTTGAGCTGTAGAGCTCCTCTATCCCAGCCGAGTTCTCTCCCTCTGCTCCCCTCCTGCTCGGCCAACTTGTCTCTGACCAGGGTTTTGGCTCATCAGCCATCTTCAACACAGCCATGTTCACAGCCTGCTGTTTTTGAAATCATGTCCTCCCTGGGCTTTCAACATGTCTGAGGGATTGTTGTCCTTATTCTCCCTCCTTGTTTCTTGATAGGTTCCAGATCTGATATTTTACTTCAGATCTGCCTCAACTAAAACTTCATCCTGGCCTGTTTTTTCCACAGTCAAATCATTTTCATACTGCTGTGAGAAGCTACTGTCTGCTGTCTGTTCTCTGCCTGTGGTACTCAGGTATCTCATCTGTTATGGTTTTTTAAAATTTTTTCAGAGAAACTCTTTTGGACTACAGCCCATGCTGCTCCTCATATTTGCTTTATAAACCTCTCCAAAGCTAATTCGTTCTTTTCTGGTCTTTCATGAAAACTCTACTGTTTTAAGATTTCTGTCCAAGCTTGCCCGAGACCAGAAGGGCACACATAGAGAATGGTACAGTCTAATTGCCCTATCTTCCTCACCTCAGCAGCTGGTTTTTTTTGTCAGTCTAGTCAGTTTTGGGCAGATAACCATGACCCGTTTGGGTTTGGTGTATTGCTGAACACCACCAGAACAATATTCTAGTATGGTTCTTTGAGCACCGGGCAGCAGGTATTTGGGTAGCACTTTCTTCATCTAGCTGGATAGGTGAGTTCAGGGTGGGCAATGTAAAATTCTGGAAGAAATTCCCACCAGTAGAAGTGATGCCTTACAGACAGGGAATGTGTTCTCTTAACCTGACTATGACATAGATGTTAATAATGTTTTCCCTTATTCGGTGTTGCTGAGAGGAGGAAAGAATAGGAGCATGAATGTGCTTTTTGTTGCTTGCCTCAGACAGCCAGAGGCAAATGACTTTCCTAATCACACAGATACAAAGCGGGTAGTTTCCCACACAAGAAAACCACCTACATGACTCAAAAATTCTTTCTGTTCAAATGTTTCTATTATTGCTTGTTTGGATAACTAGGAATTTCAGCAACACTGAATATGATTCACCCTGGACAGCAGGAACATTGGGAGGGCAGGAACGTTGTGGCCAGCTCTGTACCATGGTAGGGACGGTCGAGTCACGCTGAGGTATGTGAGTTCCAGCAGAGACAGCTGTGATTCCCAGCTTGCAAGGATGTTTGCAGGAGGTTTTATTCTCTATGCAATTTACCTATCACTAACAGTTCAATTAGGAAACTAAGGTCTTAATACCAGTGAGTATTGAGATCTCTGGCTCTAGCCCAGACATTTATTAGGGATGTGTGAGTCAGATAATTTCTTTGGAATTGATGATGTACTTAAAACTTAAGCTCATGCTTAAGTAATTTACTGAATTGAGACCAGAAAGCTTGGCAACTTGCAGAATTGAACCTTAAACTAATCCAAACATGTTTTTGTTTTTAGTTAAAGAAAAATTCTCCTCCCACTGCTCCTAGCCCCATCCTCTTTAATAACAATTTCAGAAGCTTTTTAAAAAAAATTTATTTTTAAAATACAATTATCTGGAATAAAAGTTTCTCTTTAAAGTGATAATTCAGATTTAATTTTTTAAACTTAGTTCTGTATATGCTATCAGATATCCTGCACATTTTTTTTTTTTTTGGACTGATTTACAAAACCACCTTATTATAACTCATAGCATAGATTGGTAACATGTGTAACTCAATCCAAAAGACAGCAGATTCAGAGGCTGAAAGACTCAGATGCAGCTACCAAATTCAACGAAATCTTCCATTGTGCCACGTTGTACTATATCTGTGTTTCTTTTTACCTCTGATTTCCATGCCCCTATTGGCATGCTCTGAAATGAAACTAAGCTACCTTAAATTATTGCAATTAAAACACAAGTTGTTAGGATTACAGTAGTCTAATATTTAGTAATTCTGACAAAACAGTGTTTGTTGTCAAATGTTTCAATGAGAAAGATTTGCATTCAAATATAGAGATGATTTAGCTGTAACACATCAGAATATTTAACTGAGAATTAATAAAATACTGGCACATTTAATTAAAGTGTCTGTAGATTATGCTAAAAAAACCTCCCTGAAAATAACATTTCCCTCTTTGAATAGTGTTTTGTGGTGTAGGAAGAGATAAACAAGTAAAATGTCCTCTGCTTACAATGTTATGCCTGCTAGACAATATTTCTTTTCCTGACTATTAATTCCCATGGTATCCTGAATTATCTGTGTTGGCAATTCAGTTGGAAATTCAAAGGATAACAGACACTATGGATGGCTGGGAAAATTTTTCTATCAAAACCTAAGGTTCCTGCTACAGAAAAGAACTATGACATATATATATATATTATATAATTTTATATATTAAATCTTTCTTGAATGAGATATAGGAAAAAGTGTAAGAGAAATATTCCTTTACTAGAAAAATAAAGGCCTCTTTCTTGCTTAGTATATTTTTTTCAAGAATATACAGCACTGAGTAGTTATGATGTTATGTGATCTGTTGTGTTGTCATAGTGGAATGACTCCTACTGCTGCACCTCTGAAGGCAATGCTCAGGCCCGGGAGTTAGTGCTGTACTGAGACCTTCTTACCTGTAAGAAGAGAGTGAAGTACATCTTCATAAGGCAATTTGTGAGGAATCTTTTTTCTTTAGGTATCAGGACAATGAATACTGTACTCTGAAACAGTTGACCAGGTTTCATTTTGTTACAGAGCTATCTGTATCACTTGAGTGCCTATGCAGGCAATCTGCCCTAAAGGCAGACTCCTTTGGGTCTGTTTATTCATTTTGAGTTAAAATAAAAACAACAGGATTGAGTAAGAGTTTTCCTGTCGTGCTTTAGAGATGAACTTTTTTCAAATTTTGCAAGTGAAGTCTTCCATTTAACTGTCCTGGAACGTTTCATAAGGTTATGGGCTCTGTTGTGCTTGCCTGTTATGATCTGCAACCTACCGTGGCAATCAAAGGCCTTTACCTGGAGTTATTTCTGGTTCTAAACATTTTCTAGTCCTTGCAGCCTAGTTTACTGTGTCATATGAATAACATGGTAGGATGGAATCTTGGTTGCTCAGCTTCTCATTTATACAGCATAGACGGGGGTGAGTGACTCTCCAAGGGAACCTCAGTGTGTACAGAAGAATTGCCGAGTTGCACAATCAGAGCCTGAAGTTCTCTTTCCCTGGAGGCTTATGAAGATAGGCAGGTTTACTTCACACATCTGTCCATCTTCTGCTGGAAGCTGTCTCATATCTATTTGGCTGGGAGCCACATGCCCACTGCACCTTGTTGGCCACACAAATTAGAAACAAGCACCTCTGGAAACAGTAGTCCTACTTCTAGGGCAAGCCCTAGGTTTTTTCTCCAGCTTTCTGGCACACATTTAAAACCTGATTTCTGAGAGGTGTGTATAAAATCTACATGCTTATCCATGGGGAAAAAAGAGGGATCTATTTTGTTTTGAAATATAAGTGACAAATGGTACTGGTGCTAATGGGCAGGAAGAAGGGGATGTGGAGAATTGTCACCTTTTCTGAGGATGCTTCCCTTGCTAGGTGTGTGCTATTTGTCTATCATGTGTTTTATGAAGTTCTTGGTCATCAAGATCACTGATGTCTCCTTGATTCTCAAGTCAACATACAAGACATGAAGAAAATAAATATTCCCCCTTCTTTTTTTTTTTTTTTTTTTTTTTTTTTTCTGAGGAGTTGTATGATGTTTGTAGAAGTTTCGGTGTCTGGGCTTTTTAGAATTTTGGGGCAACAATGGTCTTCAGTCTTAAGAAACTTCCTCACGGTTTCACACTTGTTTGTGTTTAATGCTTTTCAAATACAGCTAATACTGAAAAGATCCTGTGTCCTGTCCATTTATCATATGAATTTTCATATACATAATACCTAAAAGCTGGCAAATTTGGACATTGTTAGTGTACCACATGCCAAAATTTGTGGTCTGCACAGAGCAAAATTCTTTCAATATACCAGTTAAGATTTTGTATGTATAACATCAGATACCTGTAGTTTTTTACATATTTAGAGTTATACCACTTCATACTGTCTAATAACCTGGGGCTGTTTCTTTTGCAAATGAATGCTGACAAATAAAATTCAGAAAAAATCCCTTGTCACAAATATGATTGTCACTCAAGAATGCAAAGTTGCAGGATGGTAAAAGGTGATCTGTGCTCTGCATGAAGGCTGTGCACACTGATTTAGGGCTTGAGACTTCAGTGTGTGGCTTCAAAAAAGCTGCTGCTCAAAGGACATTTCCTTTCCTGCCCCTTCTTTTGAAGAGTGCCGTTGTTGCAAGGGAAAAATCACATCCTGCAATACCTACAAAGAGCCTTGCTTTATCATCTGCTGCTCACGTCAACCAGTGTCTTATGTAAGAAGTTCCATTCACTTCTGTTTAAATACTGGTGCAAGGGAAGATTATCCAAAGCAAGCAGGGTTTGCAAGAGCAGACCATAAAAACGCACATGTGCAAGGAAGAGTATTACAGGGGCCAAGAGCTTGGTATTCACACCTGGCTCTATTCTTGAGATTGTTTTAAAGGGAAGAAAAGGTGTTCTCTAAACAACAAGTTTACCCTTAATATACCTGTAAATTACAAAGAGCTCTGGCTCTGTATATGAAATGTGAATTTGTATTTACAAGAGAATCAAGGGATAGGAATATTTTGAACCTATGCTGGAATAAAAGGAGAGAAGAGAAAAAAGAAAAGCTTCAGGGTGGAGCTTTAGATTTTTAGGCATTCTTGAAAATATTGTAAATGTCAGTTTGGAGATTTTTTTTAAGCTAAGGGGAAGAGAGACTTTATAAATTCCTTTTTGACTGTCATCTGCAAATCATTTGACTGCTGATAAACAGAACCCTCTATGTTGTTCTGATAACAGAGGGAAGGCTGGAAATAAGGAATTCCACCCTTAGAGCTGTTAAGGTAGGTCTAAAATTGATGTGTTTTGGATCAAAGGGTGGAATATTTTCCAGATGATCCTCTGTTTCTTCTGAGAAGAGGAAAAAAAAAAACAAACCAAGAACACAAACCCAAAAATAATTTCCAAGGTGTTAAATTTCAGTTGCTGAACATGGGGATCCAATTTACAGTTTTGTGTCCTGCTAGGATGAAACCTAAATTTGACAGTAAAACCTACTTTATTTTCTTTCTATTTCTCTTACTACAAATTAAAAGTTACAGTCCATCAATAGCTATAGAGGTCTTAGAAGGAAAAAATCAGATAAGAATAACTAATGGAAATTATTTTTCTGTAATCTTTATTTTGCAACATCCTTCCATATCAAAATAATTGGCCAGAGGAGGTTTCTAATTAGAACGAATCCTTAATTTTATTGTTGGAGAAAGTGGAAGCTTTTAGTATTGTATCTACAGAAGTATTAGTCATTACAGCCTTGGAAAGTAAATAGGAATGTCAGCACAAATCAGCATCCACTTAAATTTCAGTATATGCAAGCCACAGAGGGAGATGCTTCTGGTATTTCATCTTCAGCCCCTTAAGAACTTATTGTAAATGTGGTGAGCTCGTTGGCCTGTGTAAAGTGAAGGCTGTGCTCTCAGATCCATTCCTAGGAAGCAAGGGCCACTTCAAACAAACAACAAAAGCGCTACCATTGCCACTGCCATTAACTTCTGTCTTAACAAAATAAGACAAGGATGGGATTATGACAGAGAAGGAACCGTGTTCCTTTTGTGTAGCACCTCCATGCCTGACTTAGACATACATTTTTTACAGGAAAGCTTCTATCAGCATTAGTGTTTTCAGTTTAGGATTATTTAGTGTATGACAGGGAACACCGGTCCCAGCCTAGGGTGGCTTGTGCGTCCTGGTTGTGTGAGATGGGGAGGAAAGATGTGCAGCAAGTACAACTGTATGTTCCTTCTGGTCCTTGCTCCACTGTGGGACTGCAGAAGACTCTTCATGGGTGCTTGGCAGTTGTTTTTTTTTTTTTGTTCAAAAATAAGATTTTGACTTGCACATTTAAGCTCTGTAAGTGGCTAATTACGATCAATCAATTTTCTGTTGTGGTTCTGTGTAAAATTCCAGCTCAAGCCCCCCCCCCCCCCCCTTCCTCTTTCCTAATATCCTTGTCTCCTGTCCATCTCTCTGTCCCTAAGGTGGAGATATCGTCCCATGCAGCAATTTCCTCTTTCACAGGGTTTGACTTCAGCACCAGAGAGTACCAATGGCACAGGAATGGGAGCTGCCCTGCTTCTTGGAAAGAATCTTGACTTCTCTCAAAGACAACACGATGTGTTACATTTCCGATGGATTTTTGCAAGAGAAACAAAGGAGATATATCTTTAAAAAGATTTTTTTTCCACCTATTTTCAAATCTGTGCTTCAAATAACAGAGTACTGGAATTTTTCAAAGAAAAGGTCAACAGAAATTTTGGGGTGTAGGTCAAGTATAAAATTCTGTCTGCCATTATTTTTAGTGGGATACTCACAGATTTTTTTTCTGAAATTGTACATAAGTCCTCATGTACTACATTGAAATTTTTAAAATCACACAGACTGCAGTGAAAACAGTTAATCAGGAATAAAGGCAAAGCAAAGTCTTTAGAGTGCAATTGTTGTTGAACTGTTGTATCTTCTACCATTCAGAAAAGAGCCTTCTGTTAACAGTCTGGTATCTAACTATGTAAACAAAATAATTAAAGAAATCCTACGTCATCCGAAATATCTAATACACATTTGGCATTGCAGCATACAATATTTTGTGAATTCAGAACATAAAAACACTTTTCAAATTGGGGATTTTATAATTTATTCTGATAAATTCACTCTTCACTGAAAACATGGGAAAAAACAAATTAAAAACTCTAATAACTAGCCAGCAGGAAATACAGAAATAAATCTAAATTAATGGCAATGTTCTGTGTCTATATGTCTTCTTTGTAGAAAGTATGTCAGCCTGCAAATTCTCCAGACTCATTAGTATGGAATCCTAAATTCCAGTAAAATTCCCCGGTCCCATTTTGCTTGACCTTCTGCTATTGCTGACCTACAGTGGAGCTCATCTCAGGGTTAACTCTGAGCCAGATATAAGTGGAAAAGATATTCTTCAAGTCTGTTACAAGCAGTGCCACCTTTTTGAATTTTAAGTTGAAGCTGCCGGTACAGACAGATGCAGATCTGTAGTTTCAAAATAAGTGCAGGGCATGCTCTTTCTCCTTATTCTCCTCAAGAGGGTAACAGTTATCTTCACAGTTATTCCCAGGAGTCCATTAGTAAATCTGAATATTTCTTTGTTGGGGTTATAGGAAACATTCAAACTGACATTCCTTGCAAATGCGTCACTAGTAAGATCCAGACTCTTTCCGGGGGAAAAAAAAAAAGACAAGTATCTAAGGCAATATTTCTGGATATTAGGTGTTGGCTAAACACAGCATGTTATCATGACATTCTTTATCTGATTAAAGAAAAGACCTATGCACTTTCTAAGTGCTGTGGATATTTTCTAAAGCTGTAATCTGTGTTCCTATGTATTGTACTGCAGAATGCTTGCTGTGGTTCATCCCATCAGAAATCCACATCAGTGCATTACCCACCCCAGTGCTGATAGTGCTGCTTACGGTAGTGATATCATTCCATTCCCACTCTCAGTCTCTTGATGCTCACAGTATACACTTACATTCTCTCTAAAGGCTATTAAACCTTTTAATGAACACATCCAGATTTGTTGAGGACATCAAATCACAGATTTCTGCTCAAATCTCAGGCCACATGATTCTAATTAGAAGTTAGTCTTTTCAGGCAAATAGAGTCCTTTCCTTTTCCACTTAAATTGGTGATGTTATTTTCAAGCAATGTTGTGTTCTATAGTGCATTTACATTAAAGAGAAATATTCATCCTATGACAGGAATCTCTTGTGATAGTAAACATTGTACAAATTGTTACAGCTATTTCAAATGCAGTCCTCTTTGAATAATCAGTAAATACAGTTTCCAAATGTGGTATGGCAATGGTTATCAAGACTTTTTCCCACTTTAGAAAATGTTCTGAGTCTCAAACTGGCTAACAGTTTATTAGTAGCTGATTTATTGTCCTCATTACTGTATGGCATGTGGCAGTCAGTTTCCTGGCTGCTCATCACAAGCATTCAGGAGGATTGAGTAGGGAAAAATTGCTTTTCTAGAATATTAATGGTGATAAAAATCACTGATGTTTTATAAAACTTTTTTTTTCTAGCAGGTTTTCACATTCAGACGTTGGGAATAAATCACATAAAATTAACAAATTGCAGTTGACAGTTTATTTCAATCAATCATGATTTACAAAGGGAGCTCAAAGAAAATCCAAAATAATATTTTGCAGCTGCCACTCTATGTTCTTTTGAAAAATGAACCTCTGACTACTTCTGCAAGGCCTGCCCCTGTGTGTGTGTGTTTGTGGTGGGTTTGTGCACAGGAGCACACACTCGGTCTGTCTGACGGCTTGCTTATATCAGTTTTACCTCCTGCACCAGGACTGGCTGTGGATTGACTATAAGGTGCTACAGACAGAGGTAAATTCTAGTAGTAGATGAAGCTTTCTGAAAGATCCAAACATTGTGTTTTATCGTACCATGCAGCCACAGATTGCATCTGGCTGATGGGGGTTCACGTTTTTTTGTCATATCATAAAGCACCAGCTCACTCACTTCAGCTCTTACAAGATTTAGGGCCAGTGAGCCTCGTCTTTCTCTGCAGGAACATTATTTCCTTCTCTTCTGAATGGCTCCGCCTCCGTTCCTCATGCTTGTTTCTCTCTCCTGCAGCAGTGGAGGGGAAGCTGAATGGGCAAGAGGACATAATGGTTATGAAGAAAGCCCTACAGATGTGGGTATCAGGATTTTTGGAGACTGCGCATGAGACACTGTATTGCAGAGAGGTGGTGAGACTCAGGAGCACCTCAGAGCCACAAGGGGTGGTGCCAGGCTTGGACAGGCACAAGGTCATACAGAGGAGGGGGTTCGAGTACCTACAAGCATGGGCGCAGACAGGTCAAAGACGTTTTAATGCCTCTCTGAGGAAAATAATCATGTACACAGAGGCCAGACAAGAGAGCTACTTAAGAACAAAGCCAGCAAAAAAGAGTTTAAAGATATTAAGGTAAGACAGAGATGAACAGGCCAATCACCTCTGACACTGTGGTTTCCCTTTGAAGACTAGAAACCTAGTATTTCTAGCAAAAGTGTGAATTTTATCAACAAATTTCCAAGTTGTGGAGTTTTGCCTATAAGCAAGAAAGCAAATGGGAAATAACCACCACACAGTCATACTAAATTTCAAAGAACAGTTAATAAAAATAAAATGGGACAGTTATTTGTAAGAGCCAGAAGAAATAGTAGTGGCCAAGCAGTGCTATCCAAATATTTCAGGATTCTCAAAGCACTTTAGTTCCTTAGTTAACATCTGTAACATCCTGGGGGGATAGCAATCATTTATTTTCATTATTTGCTAATTATCTCATCCAAGATAATTAGCTAACTTACCTAAGATCACTGTCTATTTTAAGCTTTTTGTCTAGACTCCTCCTGTATTCAGTGAGGAAAGACAGGTCAATTGCCCTCACTGCCTCTCTTCAGTGATAGGGAGAGTTTAGATGAAAAATTTTGACTAACTGTCCAATTTCTGATGTAGAAAATCCATTGAAAGAAATTTCATCCAAACTAATTGGTGAAGTGTAAAATGTTGAAAGGGAAGGTAAGAAAACATACTGAAAATAAGGTTGTAGAACATGAGTACCACTGTTCAAGTAAAAAAACCCACAAACTAATAAATTATTTTCTAATGAAGTTTAAAAAAAACTGAGTCAATTCAATTTAATTAATAAGTAAACAAATATTATAAGAGGTAAAAATAATTATAAACACAGAAAGAAATTGAGACTCACTGTCTGGCTGTCTAAAATTTAAAGAAATCTTAGCATCTTGGATCAAACACTGCTTTTAACTGTATTCATAACTGAAGTTAAGAGTACTACATAGGTGTGAACACAGAATTTGAATCTCATGTAGTGTGGTGTGAGATCATATACTTTCATTACCTAGAAACTGATATGATGGGAATAAAATAGATTTTAACTGGAACATGGCTTTTCTTCAAGGGCTGTGAAATATTTACTTATTGATTAAAAAATGCATACTGAAATTCTCAAAGTTTCAATCTGCAAACAGCCTTATTGCATTTGGCAAAGGCTGTATTTAACTGTTTGAAATAAAGTGTGCATCCTTCTGTTCTTGCATATGGAAAGGGCAGAATGAGGGAATGGAGCTGCTCATCCTGGCTGGGATTCCTTGGAGTGCCAAGTGCAGGAGGATCCTTTCCAGCAATTTTAATTCATAAGGAAAGGTGATTCATGCTAGACTAGGCTCTGCTCTTCTTTCCAATAGGCTCCTGTTAAGGAGCTTTGATAACTTCCCTAGGAGCAGGTTTGGGCCTTTAGCATTACTAGCAGGCTATAGTCCTTTATATCTATATCTATCTATATCTATCTGTATCTATGTCTATATCTATATCATCTATATCTATATCTATCGATCTATCCATCTGTATCTATCTATATCTATCTATCTATCTATCTATCTATCTATCTATCTATATCATCCATATCTATATCTATATCTATATCTGTATCTGTATCTGTATCTGTATCTATATCTATATCTATAGCTGTAGCTACATCTATATCTATCTATATCTATATATCTATATCTATATCTATATCTATATCTATATCTATATCTGTATCTATATCTATATCTATATCTATTTATCTATCTGTCTATCTATCTCCTTCCCATTTTCAGTCTCTGTCAAGATTTAGTCATTTTCCTTTAAACGCTGTAATCCTGCTACCCATAACTCTGGTTACAGTTTCCAAGTCTTGACCCATTTCACTTTTATTTGAATGTAGAATTAATAACATTAGCAAATAGCACTGTGCTGGGTAGCATTAAACAGAATACAACTTGCTAATGTTAGCTGGGCTGTAATGGATATTTATGCAATACCAGGAACTATTCTTATTGAATGAATCTACAGTTACTAGTCTTGTCCTTCATGAGACAATAAATGAAAGAAAAAATTATTTATTCAAGCTAAGATGAAAAGCTTATTTCAGATAACAAAATCTACAAGTCAGGTTAGCAAAAGGTTACCATAAAGACTTTTCTTTTTCATTAAGTATTATTTCTTCACAAAACAAACTAAAAAAAATCTTTAAAAGTTTTATTAGTGTCAACAACAGACTTTTTTTTATTATTATACAGCAGTAACAAAGCAACAAGATATTTGAAAATGGTACCCAACATTCCGAGGCTAGAGATGTAGTAGATACTGTGCAGGAAAACAAGCAGTTTGCTATCATATACTACCACATATTTCACTTTTATAATTTCTTTCACCAGAAGATCTGAAGATAAGCATCAAGTAAAATTCACTTAACTGTGAAGAGATAAATTAGACCCCTTCTCCATGCATTCCCATTTCCTTTTTCAGCCACAGAAGAAGCAGCAGGGTGGTTTGTAGGTCAATGATGTGCAGTGCTGTGACTCAAATATTATCAGACAAAAATAGCACATTTTCTGGTGTTAAATGGTAACACATTGAATGTCTCCTACTTCATCCTGCCCATGCCCTCCTCTCTCTTTTAGTGTGTGCTGTCACTGGGCACTATGTGGCACACATGGCTTGCTGGAAGGGACACAGGTTTGTCTGGCAGTCATCTCCACTCAGCAGCATCCTGTGTTAAAGTGAAGTCTGCTCTGTGGAGGACTGGATGACTTGTTTGACAAGGTGGTGAAAAATGACAGAGCAGTTTTTAGTTTAAAAACTCCCATTTTATATGATGATAGCACCCTGTTGTGCTTTATTCTCTAAAATATTTCCATAGTAATATAAATAATGTAATTAATATAATATAAAATATATATATAATTATAGATTTTTGGGGAAGAAATTGGTTAATCACACACAGCGAAGTGCACTAGAGACCCTTATGTTTTACTTGCAATGAACAAGTCAATTCTAGATTATCAGTGCAGTAGGGGTTGTGTTTGTGTTGTCATAGTGGTGGAAGGAACTGTGTTTGGTTTCATTTTATAAAATCTGCCCACATGCTCCTAAAATATGTTGGGAGTCCAGCATCCCTACTTCAATAGCTTCAGTGCCCCAGTTTACCACACATTTTACTGGTTTGCATCACTTTCTTTTTTCAGTAGGTGAATTTTCATTTCAGTGCCACGGTTGTCATCTTCCTCACTGTTCACTTGTGTACACCTCAGGAACTGTGCCAAGAGAGCCTGGGAAAATGTGTGCACACATAAGGGATGAATTATATCAGGGGTGCAAAGCTATTAAACCAAACATGCAAAATGACTGCTGCCAGCAGTGAGATCTGGAAATGGGTTGATTAGAAGAAGCACAACAGGAAGGTGGGTTTGAAACTGTTTTTGCTATAGCTGTGAGAAGAGTGTTGCACATCTGCCCCACAGATGGCCAGAGATGGAAGATCATTGCTGAGTCTCAAGTATTCATTGCTGTTTCAATTTAGGATATATGGGGGCTTCAGACTGAAGTGTGATTGTAACACATGCAGCACATACCAAGCTAGTTTTAATCTAAAACTGCAAACCATAGGATACAACTGCCAAGTATTCAGGTTTGTCTGCAAGCATGCTTGGCTCACAGGAAAAACAACATTCTGGAAGGGGGGGTTCTGCCATCCTTAGAGGAACAAAGCAGATGATCAGAAGATAAAATTAGCCCAGTATGCCTATGTATACGCCAAACCTGTATTCTATTTGCAGGCTAGATATACCTTTCTGTCAACACACACTGTTGGTTATTACCAACCTGAATTTACATAGAATATCCTTCAAACAGTAGGACATATATATTTATGTTCAATGAACTCCAAAAAAACAAAGCAAAGTATTATTCTGCAATAGATTATTTCACAGAACGTTTTCAATATACATGCATATAAAGTAAAAAACACTGTAGAGAAACTTTTACATTGTAATATTTTTCATGTTAGAATTTCAAGAGTAGATGTTAGGAACCCTGAAAATCATGGACCAGGACACAGTATCCATATTAGCAAAATAAGAGGTAGTCTTTACTATGAAAAACACACAGATGTTCTCAGGAAACAAGGGAGCACTTCATGCATTGAAAATTTGGGGAAGGGTGGGAGAAATAATACTCATAACTTTTTACTGCGTTCCTGACAAACATATATTTCATGGGTTTTTGCTTCAAAGCTTTTTAAAAACAACTTAGATTTTGATGGCTGCATATGAAACTAGGCACTGACATCAGAAGTATTTTGATGGTACAGATAAAATGTCTTTTTTTTCTCTAAAGCGATACTGCTGAAACTTAAGGCTTTTTCCCTCTTATCTGCATGTGTCATATGTAGGTACCTGACCAAAGAAACAAAGCAATCTTTAATCATAATCAAAATTGCCTCTTGCTTCTCTCATCCACGGGACTACTGGAAACAGTCTCTAAATATAAGAAGAGATAAGTAGTGAGGCAGACTTGAGAAAGTAACCAAAGAATCCTATGTCTCTTCTGAAAGGAGATATCATCTTAGGAATGGGTTAGACAGACTTGTCATGGATAGCCTAGGTGTATTTTATTTTTCTCAAAGCAAGCAGATAGACTTCTGTATCTTTGAAGTCTCTTCTAATACTACACAACTGTGATACCTTTCTTTGTTTTTATTTGTGTTAAAGGGATTAAGGCTGATTTGGTGAGTATTATACAGGATCTAGAACAAAGAGAGCTCTTTCTCTAATGAATTAACAGCTTCCCTGCCCTAAGGGGTTTAGAGTTCAACTACAGACAAGACTACATCAATGAGGAAATCATAAAAGAGAAAAGTTCGTAACAATAATCACAGCATTTAATTTGGCTTTTCATTAACATGATTTTAACATTTTTTCTTACCTCCAGTAAAGCCATCTCTCGTTTACCTACAATAAGTGACTACTACTATAAGAGAATTTTTATAAACACACTGAGATTAGTGATCATTCTCATGCCCTTTGCGATCGTATTTCATAACTCTGGATAAACTGCTAAGCAAATGTTGTCCCTTTCACGAATTTCACATTTTTGTTTGATAGTTACCATTGCATCAGCGTAATTTTATAATTGTTAATGCAGATCCTAGCAGGGAGAGACTGTTTTTTAAACACCACTTTCAATAACTGCAATTCAGAGCTGGCCTTTCATTTTGATCTAGTATTGTAGACATGTCATCAGTCTCTGGCCTACGGGCAACAGCGCTGAGCAGGAAATGAACTACCGTCAACACTAAACTTTTTTTTAATATTCTCCCTGTAAGCTAATGAGACATGAAGAAAGCAAAATGCAGCCTTGCAAGAAAAATTGAAACAATTTGTTGTCTGTGTAGTATAAAATAGAGATTACTATGGGTCAGGCACCATTATAGAAAGACATTCACTGGCAGAGTAGGACAGGGGGATTATAGAATCACAGAATATCATGATTTGAAAGAGACCCACAGGGATCATTGAGTCCAACTCCTGCATTCTTATTGTTTTGGAGAGTAGATAAATGCTGGTCCAGGCAATGACTATAGAATCCTGTGATTCCAAAGAGAAAAGACTATTGTTTCTGCCCCAGACCAATGGCACTTGAGGCCAAGGATCTTGGTCTGTGGTGGTTTCCTTCTGCCTGGCAGGAACTGGAGGAAAAATAGAAAGTGCAATATAGGTACAGGGAGTTTCTAGGAACTCTTGAGACAATTGCAAGGTTAACAACCCAGAAAGCATAGACATGCCTTTGGACTCAGGTTATGGTGTTAGACAGTTACTCAGAATGTTTGTGCTGTGTTGCTGCCATCAGATCCACTTTGCTGTTTTTAAGTTATTCTTCACTGACAGTATGCGAGAATCTGCATTCTATGGGAAGCTGAGTGTGTGATGTTGGTACGATCTATATTGGTAGATCAGGAGATCTGCTCTCTCCAGAACATCTGCACCGCTTTTGTGTAGTGAAGAAAAATGAGCTGAACTTCAACAATGCCCCTGCACCCAACTCTTCCAGAAAGTAGCAATGAGATAATAAGATTAATTTATTTAAATTATCTCAAATGTTAGGAAAACTCCTGTTGCAGTACAACACACTCAACATGAACCTTTGTACTCTCTTTCCTGTGCGAGTTTAGGCATTGAGTTATGATTCAATGAGTTAAGGCATGAGATTTTGAATGAATTTTAAATTAAAAATACATTTCTATATGTAGATGAATAAACAGTTGTTTTGACAAAATATGAGTTCCACGTGGCATCACTAAAATAGCCCCACCAATCCTTTTTCCTCTCAGAGTCTCTTGAAATGCAAGAACACCTTATATTTTAGCTGTCATCTTAATGGTAGATATTGTTATAGGGGAAAAAGAGCTAATACCAACTGCTTTTAATTTAGGCAGGATTTCTTTTACATTAAGACAGAGAATTTTTCTTCTGTAACCATTTTGACTGGAAGTCATAGGGCCTTTGCCAAGAAGTTTCAATTATGCTTTTAAAATATAAATCCTAGGAGTCTTGAAATTACAGGGTGTGGGTAGCGATATGTTAAATGTTTTACAAGTGAGGAGAAATTAGCGCTTTTTGGCTTATCCTGAGTGCTGTTAAGAAAAAAACCTGTTCTTTTGTTGAGGGTAAAAGCAGTTCCTTCCAAAGAAGTCTGTAAAAACTTGAAAGCACTTTCATATAGTTTTGTGAAAATGACACACAAATAACTGCAGAATGTTGAAAATAAAGCCAGCCACAGAGCCTCACCCCGGACACGTTCATCAGGAGGACATGGTGTAAACACAATGTGAGATGTTTTGGCTACTAGAGCAACCATGGGATTATTTGGGGTGTGTATTAGCTCTACCCACCTATCAAATTTCCCATGTGGTGTTTGGGTGGAGGAAATGAAAAACTACCTCCTTGTCAGGTATGAAACTATTTCCTTTTTCAGTTTGAGGTTAAGTATATGCCTTGGTCGTTTGGGTGGAGGACACTAACAGCTGCAGCCTTGAAGGAGAGGGTATTTCAGTTGGGCAGGAAAGACTTCTCCACACCTTAGACTTGCTCATATCAATACTTATTGGGACAAAAGAGGCTGTGTCAAGAGATAGTATAAAAGACTATTCATAAAGCCTTCCTTCAAGTGAGGCAAGTTTCACTGCAATCCTGCAGTCACAAATACTGTCTTTGTTAGTGATCAATAGCAAAATCAATCCTGCATGAAACAAACGCGATCCAGCTTGGCTGTGATCAGATGAGTGTACTTCTATCGTATTAGCCAGACTCCACAGGAACAGAGTTTGTTTTGGCATTATGCATTTTTTCCAAAACAGGAGAACAAATGATATCAGCTCTGATATCAAGATGGAATGGTGAAGATGAACAATACCTACTGTGTGGAAAATTCTTGGTACAAATTTAACCCTTCAATTATTTTTTGAGGGAAAAGTGAGCCAGCTGAATGAAATAATATAGAATCAGCCTTTTACATCATATGGCTTTCATGTTTTCATATGCTCCAGTATCAGGAGCTCTAAAGCCAACATTCTCTGTCTTATACACCTATGGCCTCAAGTAATAAAATACACAGAGCTCCTAAAGTCCCCTGTTATGTGTACATAAACCAGTGTACTTCAGAATAACTGACAAACTTGCAGGTAAACACAACAAGAGTTATATTCAGGGTTGTTGTTGACACTTGCTGAAATGGGAATACAAAATCTTTCAGGTGTCTCAGCCCTTAGGGCAGTCAATGAGTTTATTGCATTTCCTCCTTTCCCTGTTGAAATAAGGCTTAAAACCTAAATAGGTAAGAATGAGACCTTAAGTCTTCATTTTGCTAAGCTTTGTCTAAAAAATTGTGTTGAATCTTTCATTTTTCTTTAATGATCAATAATAAACTGTTAGTACTTTTCCAACCAAAGCCTTGGCCTTTGGAGTACTGTAAGAAATCAAGGGGAGTTCACTGCTCCCAAGTGAACCATTCTAGTTTGTAATCTGTGGGAAGCAGGGAATAAATTCCTGTTGCACTTCTGAATGCTGAAAGCAAGATGGTCTGCAACTGGGATTCCTAAGCACAACTGCAAAATTGCAAATCAGCAGCAACTTTTATTTCAGTCATGGCCTAATTAGAGTTAGTACACAGTAGGCTACAGTACTGACATTGGAGGAGCTGATGAATGGTGACATACAGTAAAATCACCTTCTTCCATCAAATGTGAACTACTGAGCTCAGTTCAAGGGTAACTTGGGGAAATGTTAGGAATCTGTGATAAATAGGACATGAAAATTAGGTAATTTAATAGTCTTTTCTCTAAAGTCCGTGATTCTAGAAGAACTGATGAGCGAAGAAGATGTGAAATGGATTCCCCTCAGCTTGATGCTGTGTTAGTCAAAGGTTTGTGTTTTTTTCAAGGTGGTGGTCATTATTTATAAAACTAATGAGAATTGACCTGGAAATGGTTAGATTTCCCTGGGAGGCTCACACAGCAATTCCAGACATTTCTAAAACTTCCATGAAACCAAAGGGAGCTAGAAGTGCACCACCCATGAATTGAATGCAAACTGTGTCAAAGAGCAAAGCTCATGATCAGAAGTTATTATTATAAATTTGGTTTTACCTTCTTACCACTCCCTTTCCCTAAGGTCATTCAGAATTATATTTCAGCAATTCATGTTTCCTAAAGTTTTGTTCTGTGGGGCATGTTTATCAAGACCTTGGTCTTGATATTTCACAATAATTCAGCAGGAATTAACATCTATTACAAAACATGACAAATGAAATTTTTAAGGTAATCTGAGAGATTTCTTTAAGCAGGTAAGATTCTGATCTTGCAATTTGTTTCACATAGATAGGGCTCAGTACAGGATAACATAGGAAACAAATAATCAGGGATGCATTCATGCATACGAAAGCTGTAGGATATTATAATCCATGTGGGTTCTCAGTATGTGATGCTTACCTTTTGTCCCATTATATCCTCTTCTGATATCTGGTGAGAGAGCCACTGTTCTGACCTAACAGAGTCATCTGTGTGTTCTGTTCATAAGCCATTAACAGATTCCTAGAATTGAACACATCAAAACAATTTTGTAATTGTTTTTTTTTCCAGACCATCCCAACTAAGCAAAGAACATCTGTTTGTGCTGAAAGCTGAGCTCATATTTAAGTATATAGCTAAGCAGGAGCATTAATTTTTAACTTCCTTTATGAAACAGTTCAGAGTAAGCAAAGCTCAGTAATCCAGAAATAACTGGGAGATAGAACTTAAAACTTGGCTCAATTTGTTTCTAGGATATGAGATAAATCTCTGAATCTAAAGTTACTTCCCACCCTTCAGAGATAAAAAGGTCAGGAAACATCCTTTCATTCTGCAAACATGCTGACCCAAAGACAGAGAAATGCTTTAAAAATCAAATCTGAATCCTTACTCCTCTTAGGTCATGAACCCTTTTTTTTTAGTAATATTTACTGTCAGAGTATTCAGATTATCTGACCAAAATAAAAAGTGTCACTCTTGCTAATGTAAAAGGTAAGTGTGTTCTGTCAAATGCCTAGTGGCTTGTCTTCTTTTTTTTTTTTCTATTGACCTGTGATACATACTTGTGAAAAATGAACAGAAGTCATTTATACACCAAGGAGATATTCCATAGAAAATTTCAGAAATAAAAAGCTTTGGGGATTTATATGTCAGACTAGGGCATCAGCTTCATGTTCAATTGGGGCTTCTTATCTTTATCCCACACTACCTAGAAGAATATAAATCTATAACAGAAGTACCACAGATGCTGTAGTTTACAATATCTAGAAGAAACAAGAGAGGCAGAGGAGGCATAAAAGGATAATTTTGCTTATACAAAATAGCAGCCTGAAAAATAAAACCAGGAAAACAAACAAGCAGATGGAGAAGGCGAAGTCTGCAAGACACAGCTGTGCAAAGTATTTAAATATCCAGATGCAAAGCAGCTTAAGGGTCAGGGACAAGGAAAGGACACAGAATGCTCTTAGCAGCTCTGTAGGATGATTGAGTGGTCTGCTTTAAAATTTCAATCACATTAATGATTGTTGATTGTCCAGATTTCTGTCAGATTTAACTGGAATCTTAGATTTTGTTAAAAATCCAAACTCCCAAAACACCTGAGCACCTTTTAATATTTGTTTGTTGCTATTTACATGGTAGTAAAATAATTAATGTGTAGGGAAAAAAAGCCATTTCAGTTGGTCTTTAATGAATTCTTTCTTAGCAAAAAGAATAATAAACCATGTTTTTTTAGAATAGTCACAATTGTTTTCTGAAGCAGTTAGTACCCATAAAAATAATAATTTATGCTTTTACTGTATACTGCCTTCATCTGAGGGATTCAAGTGCTTCATGAATGTTAATTAGGCATCTGCAGGCATCTGTTAGGCACCACCAGTTGCTAGAAGATGATTTTGGTCTATCATTAGCTGAAAAGACTCCACCTGCCTACTTTGCTTAGTATGCTGTAAAGGGGGCTAAGGGAGGGAATCTGCAAACTGAAATGTGTTAAAGACTCCTTTTGCTTTAAAATGTAGCTGCAGTGGAAAGTGTTAACATAAAATGAGTTCCTGAATAAGATTTTATTACTGCTTTGATTATCTTCCTGGGCTTTGGACTCCCTCCTGAGCTGGCAGATGTCCGCTCACATCATGTCAGTGGCTGAAAGACCGATTTTCATTCCTGCACTCAGTCATGTCTCAGGTTATTCAGTAATTTTGGGATCCTGTTCAAAGCTACAGATTCGTTTCATAATCCCTCTACAGACAGGCTCAAATACCTCAGATGCTTTCTTGCTCACCATGCTTCTTTCCCATCTCCTCCATTGCCTTCCTATTCTGCCTTTGTTCCGTTCTGGGTGTAAGGATGGTCAAGGTGTCTGTTGTGGCCCCATACAGACCTGGTGCAGTCAGGAGGAGGCATTAAAGCCAATTTTGTGACTCAGCTAACTGGGGAAGGTGTCCCACCAAACAAGGGTTTCACAAACAGAGAAGGACTTGTGAGTGATGTGATGATTGGAGGTCATCTTGGGCACAATGACCATGAAACGATGAGTGCTTAATTCCCAGAAAATAAGGAGGAGCGCCAGAAAAACTGCTACCATGGACTCCTAGAGGGCAACTTTAGTCTGAGACTGGTTGAGAGTCCCTTGGGAAACAGTCCTGAAGAGCAAAGGATTCCAGCAGGGCTGTACATCCTTCAAGAAGGAAATCTCAAAGGTACAGGAGCAGGCTGTCCCCATGTGCCAAAAGATGAGCCAGTGGGGAAGAAGACTGACCTGGTTGAACAGAGAACTTGGCTGGAAAAAAAAACCCAGGAGTTCATGACCTTTGGAAGAAGGGGTAGGGAACTCAGGAGAACCATAAGGATTTAATAAGGTCTGGCAGGAGGAAAAGAGCCAAAACTCAGCTAGAACTTTTTCTGGCTACTGATGCAAAAGACAATAATAAAATGTTTCTATAAACACTTTCACAATGAAAGGAGAGCCAAGGAAAATGTCCATCCTTTATTGCTTGTAGGGGCAAACATAGTGACAAAGGATGAGGAAAAGGCTGAGGTGCTTAATGCCTTCTTTGCCTCAGCCTTTAATAGCAAGAACAGTTGTTCTTGGAGTACCAGGCCCCCTGAGTTGGAAAACAGGGATGGGGAGAAAAAAGAAATCCTCATAATCCGAGAGGAAATGGTCAGTGGCCTGCTACACCACTTACACACACAAAAGTCTCTGGAGCCAGATAGGACCCCAGGATACTCAAGCACAGTTGGAAGTGCGCAGTTGGACTCGATGATCTTAAAGGTCTCTTCCGAACCAAATGATTCTATGATTCAGTCAAAAAATTATTCACCCTTCTTTGCAGGGTGAAAAACTATATTAAAAAGAGCCCCAAACTCACTGTATTTTTTGGTAACGGCTTCTTTTCTCCTTACAAGGAGGAGCAAGGTAAATAATAAAAGAGAGCCAGGGGCAATGAAAACTGGGCTAGTTAGTCACATGGGAGCTACAGTTGTATGCATGGCACTTAAACAAACATACTGCAGTAACCTGCATTCCTCATAGGGGAAACCTGCAAAGCACAAAGAATATTGTTTTCCTAACTTGTGATTTCATAATTAAGGCAAGAAAGTGCATCTAGATGTTGAAAACACACACAAGTATTTCCTGTGACCAGAGAAACAAAAAAAGAAATGTAATATAAAAAGATTTTGGTAAGAGAAATATTTGGATTGCTCACTATAAATTTTAAAGTGTATTAAAATTGCATTTCGGTTTGGTTTTAACTTGCAAGATCTTTCTGTAGGACTCCAAGGTATCAGCTCCCATTCACACACTAATATGTTTCCATTAAATAAGGTACTATATCTTCTACTTTCTTAAGAGTCTTTTTCTATACTGCTGTTACAGAGGGGCTTTATATTAGAGATCTGATTCTGTCTTTTCAGGGTCTGTCACTGCATAGAGCTAGGAGGAAGGCCTGAGACTCTGGTCACATCCTTAGGTCATAATTCTCATGAAACACCATTGGCATACAGAAAACACCCCAAGAAAGCTAGTTTATCCCTAGGCAAGTTTGGTGCAGATGGACCCAACAGAATTAGTATAATTGTACTGCAGGTGGCTGGGTGGGCCAATTCATAAAAACTCTTCACATGAAGTTATATGGGCAGAACAAGCCCATGTCTTATAATTTTAAGGATTGATTTTAAAGCTTGAAAAATTTGATATACCAGTGTTTGTTATCCCTGAGATATATCATAAGTTGTGTCTTAGATGAACCAGAATGGCACTGGGCTGTTCTGAGTCTTGATAAGGACAGCACCTCCTGTGTCTGTGCTGGTCTGTAGTGATTGTTTTAAGGCTGTATACCACCTAATGCTATTCCAGAATGCTGGAAGCCTGGTTTAACACAGCCCACACAGCCATGTCTGCAGGGGAGGCCTGGTGAAGCACGGTGGATACCTGGGAGAAAGCACTGCTGCCATCACACAGCCTAGCAAGGTCCCCTCATGTCTAAGCGGTGTCAGTCTGCTCCCAGGCTGCATCTTGCAGCATTGCTCACTTGTTTTTACACCACACACTTCAGTTCTCTCCACAGGCTGCAGTCGAGGACCCTGGCCCAGCCTGGCTTGTGCCCCAGCACCTCTGCTCCCCCAGCACAGCACAGACACCCAACTTCTCCTGGTGTAGGTGTGCTCCTCCTCAAGAGTTCAAACAAGTGCAGTTCAAAAACTCCGG
Organism: Acanthornis magna; assembly: GCA_036785705.1. NCBI lineage: Eukaryota > Metazoa > Chordata > Aves > Passeriformes > Acanthizidae > Acanthornis > Acanthornis magna. The sequence goes on along the minus strand of JAWUZG010000060.1, from coordinate 211,699 downwards.
CTCTCTACATGTGGCTGCAGCATCATTTCCTTGTTACAAAATGAATCATGCTTTCATTTTACAGACTGCTATCTAAAAAAAAAAAAAAAAAGAAAATCAGGACTGTGAACCTGTGAACTATGTTCTTTTTCCTTGCATTCAAGACATGAAACTAAAGCCAAAGCATTGATGAACATGGAAATAATTAATACTTTATCAGTTACCTAAGGAAAACATATCCACTGAAGAACAAAACCCCACAAATATGTTAGTTATCTCCCTCAAATCCTGTAGACATTTTTTGTTTTTTAATTCTTAAAATCCCTTGGGTCTCAACTCTTTTCCTCCTGTTTCCTGTCCTTGCTATATCAAATTCTTTTTGGTGAGTAAAGATTTCTTTTGTTGCACAGACATCGTACATGATTCTTTTTTTTTCTCCTTAGAAAAAATTTCAAAACTAGCATTGTTTTCAGAGCCTTTTCTTCCTATGTCCTCTCTCCTCCTCAAATCCTTTTTCCTGAGGGACATCCTTGTTCATGGTAGCTTACTGTAAACAAAAGATGATATCAAAGTAATTGCTTCACATATAATTGAAGACAGACTTTTTCATGTACAACGCTTAGCAACATCTTTGCATGCACATAATACTTCTGCACACTTTGTTAATGCTTAGGAACTAATCATTCGTTGGAAGAAATGAAAGGGCGTAAATGAAAACCACACAAAAATATATTACTTAAAAGAACTTGGAAGTTTGTAAGGTACATCCGGTGCTTTTCCAAACATGGTCTGTGGCCGTGTCTCACCAGTATCTGCCAGCAGATTTTGGTATCTCACCCCTTGCAGATTTTGTGTTTGAAAGGTTTTATCATCCACTCCTCCATATGCTATCACATATTTCCTGAGAGTTTTTTTTCTTTCACAGCACACCCAGAAGGCTGCTTGGGGGGCCTCCTGTTTTTGGTCAATCTGTAATATGTTCTGCTTTCATCCCTTCCTGTTTGGAAGCCTGTTTTCTTGTCCATTTGTTATTGTTTCCATACATGGTTTTAAAATTTGCAATAGGTATTGTAAGAACAGAGAGCAAGGAGCATTTCACTCCACTTTTCCCTCTCCATATCCAGTGGATGGGAGAGGGGATAAATACACAGGCACAATTCAAGACATTTTTCAGTTACGGCAATAGTGACTTTAGCTGACTTTAAACTACAAACTTTGATTACTATTGTTGATCTATCTGTAAAAAACAAAGGCTGTTTTACCACAATACATTGTGACAAAAAGAGGTACAATTCCAAATATTTTTGTTTTTATTATTATTATTTGAGACCAGAAATGGCAAAAACAAGTCAGGAAAAAGAGAAAAAAATATATAAAATAAGGATTTTGAATCAGTTTTACACGATATCTTTTGATCCTTTGCAAAATATTTCTTGTGCTATTCATCATTAATATTCTCAGCACTTCTCTTGTGTAAAGTTTGTATGTTCTTCCCCAATGGCTACTTGAAGTAATTTTTCTATCATGACAGAAGTACATCTTGTCCAGATAAGATTCAACAGAGATTGTATCTCTGAATTTATGGATTTATGATTTTTGATGATTCATCATATAGAAAATAAATAGTGACTTTTAATTAATACACAAATTCTTAGTTAATGTCTGTAGCTGCATCATGTTGCTGTTGTTTTTTTTTCCTTTCCCCCTTCCATACTCATTCATATTCAGAGTCAAACTGAAAGTCTCATGCTTTGAGACAGTGGTTATATGAGACAATGTATAATGAGATGTCAACCTTCATCCAAATCTGCTTGTTTTAGCTCACTGCAAATAGATAATAGCAACAGTAGTTTAAAGACAGTGGGTGGGATCCTGTTTATGTAACTTGGGAATATAATTGCACTTTAATTATAGACCCTTTGGGTGAGATTTTATTTCATGCAAATTTAATTGTTTGCTACACAGATGTCTGCATTTCAGCTATTTATTGTGGTTCTCTCCATACTTACTGGAGAAAAAGAGACACTTAGAGGCAAAATTCTGATCAGATTTAGAATGAGATGCATCACTCCCTTAAGGAAGCAAGAACTTTGATGTGATGGGACACAGATGAGTTCAGAGGTTTCTGCCTTAGTGAGTTTGTTTACATGTGGAAGGCAGGTGTCCAGAAAAAATGAGATACCATTGTGTGGCTGGTGCCTCAGACAGAAATTTAAATAAGGTTTTGAGTATCAGCTTCTGATCTCATGATGATGATGGTCTTGATACTGATGGAAAATCTTTGGGAAATCTTCCTGCAATTAGATGTAAGACTATCACAAACTTATTAATTGGAAAATGAGAAGACAAGCTCTTAAAGAAAAAAGGTTTTCTGATATTCCTGGGAATGCATTAACTAGTACTTTTAGTAGGGCTGAACACACAAGGAATAATTTAATGACTAAAATAATTTTCCTTTGGAAACATGTGTCTTGTTCATAGACACTTTTTTTCTACCAGGTAGAGTAGACAAAATATAATCAGTCTTTGCAAGTCTAGTAGAATTTTGTGAAATTCAGAAAACATATATTTGGCTGAATTTTCTTTTCTGAGTTTGGAGTTCTTGCTGAGATAAAAGTTTGTAGTTGGGTTTGTGGACATCTACAAAATTGTCAAAATCAAAACTGTTGTTAACAATGTGCAAATATTACTCCAAGAGTTGCCTTTTGCCCTTCAACCTTTTTTAGAGCTCTTGTACTTGTGGCAAAGTATGTCTCAGCAGATCTGCCCAGTGGATCATCAGTTATCATTTGTTCAGTCTGTTCCTGGAATATTGCCTTTGTCTCTCCTGGTCATAGTCACAAAACTTGTAGACGGCATTTTCAGAATTAGGGTATCAAGTGTACAATTAGGCTTTGGACTTTGAAGAACCAGTTAAGTGAATCTCTGCAAATTTGATAAAACCACACTATCAAGAAAAACACTAGAAGAACAAAAATAATTACTTTCTTTAATGTAAAATTAAAACTACCAAAATTTTCACGTTTGTGTGAATATAAATTAAGATATTTTTAATGTAGCACCCCTAAATTAAGATGCTGCTGGCCTCTGAAAAGTGATGCTAAATCATGAACTTACTGACTGCATCTCTTCTTTTCCTAGAACAGCAGCAGGACTCACAGTTACACTCTAGACCATGAAGAGCAGCAGTTTCTTAAGATCTTCTTTTCTCTTATCTATGTCTAACACCAACGCCTTTCACTTACTAATATGTTTTTCTTTGAACACATGTATATTATTTGACAGGGATATGGAAATGTTGGTTGCAAAGATGCAATTTAATTTTATTTAATATAGGTAGAAGGGCATGATAACCATTTAAAGACAAGGAGTAAAAATCCACAGGAGAAGAAAGATATATGGCTTTGATTTCACCCTCTAATTAATTGCATTGCCCAAGCCCAGAGCAGTATACCATGAAAGAAGGCTTAAAAGTGATTGTGTGATGACAGTTATGTAGCCATTACTCATTTATCCCAAAGCAGCAACCTTATGTTCTGCAACAGCTTTTTCTAATATACTTTTAAAATCATTTTTCTCTGCATTGTAGAATGAAATAAATACAATGGCAGCAAGTTCCAAAATATAAAATCTTTACAGACATTTTTCTTCTGCCTTAAGAAAGGATGCAGATGTTCTTGCTGCAGTACTTCACTAATGCAGTTCAGCTCAGAACTTGTCAACAAAAAATAACAAAACCTAAATTTGTACTCATTGTTTAACGAATTATGTGAAGTGATTTAAAAAAAAATTAATGGGGATGAATCATTCTGAAAATAATTGTTAGTTTGAAAACAAAAAATGCTAGCTTGAATTTGTTTTATCTTTTCGTGGATTAACTTTATTGAGAGATATCTATTAGTGAGAACTAGACCTAAAGTAGCTCAGTCTTCTGCAGGCAGGCAGTTCTCATTCTGTGGGTTAAAGTTTCAGCCTGCTAATAATCTCTCAAAATCAATGAACTGGCCTGGTAAAAAGAGACGAAGCATCCCTTATGTTGAATCCATGAAATGGAGGCCAATTTCCATGGAGAATTGTCAGGATGAATATGGGATGTGTGTAACCTGCAGCACAGACACACCTCTTAGTTCTGGAAATAATTAATAAATCATGCATACCACTTGCTCTAGGACTCCACTCTCAAAACCATTATACCCCTTTGTTTTTTCAGCTTTACTCAGAGAAGCTGTGTCTGCCCTATCCCGGGAAGAGTTTAAATCCAGCTTGGATGGGGCTCTGAGCAACATGTGGTAGTGAAAAGTGTCCCTGACCATGGCAGGGCGATTGGAACGAAATGATCTTTAATGTCCCTTCCAACCCAGGCCTTTCTATGGTTCTTTGATATCTCGAAAAGTTGTCTGAAAAACCCATTTAAAGTGAATTAGGTCAACCTTCAAAGATTACGCTTACAAAGTATAAGCAAAGAGGAATAGGAGTAACATAATGTCATTCTTATGTACTTTGGCTCATTAAATTGCTTGATTATCTGTGCACTTCTACACAGTTTTCAGGAAGCAGTTCATGATGCAAAGGTGATTTTTGACAAAAGTAAACCACACAGGTCATTTAGCTGAACTAGTCTTTGCTTTAATATATTCCTCTCTCAGTTCTGTAATACTTCACTGCATGAGCAATATGTAGTGGGCACCCCAAGAGAGAATTAAAAATAATGGAAAAGTAAAATGCAACAGAAGAGGGAAAAAGAGAAACCAATAAAAGGTTCCTTCTAGATTCACTGAACACTGAATGACATTTCACAAAAAGTTTCTATTTTGTCCTGTTTATTACAAGTGTTTGATCAAAATGTTTGGACATACCAACTTTTTTTTTTCCTCTTTTAATATATTCTTTTTTTCCATTCATGTTTCACACAGTATTTCCCTAATATGTGTTGCACAAATACAAGCATGTTTTTGACAGCAAATCAATTCTATGAGATAGAAAGGAGAGGAGAATCACAGCACATCAGGCAAGAACGAAACATTTATATGAAGTGCCAAGCAGACAAGGGCAGTTGCTTCGAAGCCTCCTCAAAGCAGGCACAGCAGGGAGATGGAGTTCTCTCCATGGCTGTGGCTTCCCCAGGGCAGGTCAGGGCAGGGTGAGCCATGGGCTGGAGCTCCCTGTCCCCTTGGCTCCAAAGGAAGTTTGGAACAGCCACCATCCCGGTATAAACACCTTGGCTGTGCATTTGTGGTTCACCAGAATGAATCTGAGCCTGGCAGCAGCACACTGTAAAGGGGTTAAAGAACATTTTGATACCTTTTATTTATAGAGACCCTCTGGTGAATAAATGTGACAAAAAAGTGCTTATGTGCATGTCTAAAACACATACAGTATCTGATATAATGTTGGGTAAATCCCTCTAATCCTGCCTCATAACAAACACATTACACAGTCATGCTCAGCATTAATTTAGGAATGAATTCTGAATGAGAAATCATATTCCTCTAAAATCTGTAAAGCTGCAAAAGTTCCAAGGATTAGGTTTACAATTTAATCTATTTACAGCTCAGTTAAAATGTACACCCATTTGAATTTGTCTAATGGAAACACTGAGCATGACTCACTAGTTCCATAATTTGTATTTTATTAAACCCTGTCAAAATACGATTTATGGCTAACCCAAGACAGCCTTGAGACATGAAAGCAGAAATCTTTTGTAGGTGGTATATGACAGATGTTAGTCTGAGTTTGCTTCCCATGTTCACAATCTATAATTTGCATGAGAATAAGCACTCTGACTTCAGCTAATTGATATGTGCCTCTAAGTGTCACATCAAACCTCTCTACAGAAGGGCAGACACCTTCAATAGTGCAGGTGCCATCCAAAAGCAGCATTCCAAATGCGCAGCCGTGCTCTAACCTATCACCAGTTTCAGCCCACTGCTGAGGGAGTTTTAAATCCGAGGGATCCCTTTTATTCCTTGCAGACCTTAGACGAACTATACTGATCTAAACATGAGCTAAATACTTCACACAGTTCCTGGGCACCTGAACAGGGTTTGCTAACACAGAGAAGAATAGAATAGTAGAACCAGTCTGAAAATAGAGAGGGTAGGTTGTCCCAGGCTCAGGTATTGTTTGGTAAGGATGAAAAGGGCTTTCTGAGCATTCAGGGAATCAGTCATCTCTAAATTATACAATGAATGGTAGTCGAATTTTAATTACTGGTACTTTATCTATACTGCATTTGAAACTTTCCACATGCCGCCTTCTAAAAGTGGGTTTCTGAAAGAATTCTCTCTGCAAGTGCTGTAAGGATCCAATTAGAGGCAATTGCTTGATTTCTGAATCCTTTTGATCAGTCTTTGGTAGTGGCCCACTTCAGAATCCCTCAGGAGCTTTCAACTTCATTGACAGTCCAGAAATAATGCCTCAGCAGGATGTCACTTGGTGCTCAGAGCTCTGATACACCCTCTATTCAGGCACCTGTACTAGACAGTAGCAGGCCACAGCAAGAGTCTTTTGGTAACAGCAATAAAGGTAACAAAAAAAATAGGAGTATTGGAATTGTTAAGCACTTTCCAAAGCTACAGTTTCTCAAAGAAAAAACAGCTGACTCCTGTGCTCAAAGAATTACAGTGTCTTGCTGAAATCAATAGAAACTTCCAGTTTTTTAACTTTTTGTGTGCATAGGAGATTCCAAGAAGAAATGTTCATGGTATAGCATAGATACAATTCTCCTTTAAAAGCAACTTACAGAATAAGCACCACACAGCTTTGAAGAATGGGATTTACATCATTATGTTAGAGAGGAGTGAGAATTCTGGTCTTCTTTTAGCCATTAGGCAAACAGTGCGAATAACCCAAATACCTTTATATTCAGATGGAACATATCAATACCATATGCAGTAAAATGTCCTGCTCTGTTCACAGAATCATATTTCCTACATTTTCACTGTGTAGCACTTTCCATCTTCTGAAAGACTCTAGTGATAAAAAGGTTGGGAGAACTCAGAGATTTCAGCAGTTATGCAGGTTTCAAATAGACAATGTTGAACTATAACAGTTCACAAATCAGAATTCCAAAACATCTGCCTGTAGACGGATGCTTTCTTCTTCCTTCAGCTGATAAGAAGACACTGCTTGCAAGTACTAAACACCCTCCAACTTGGATATAACACCTTGGCTGCAGCCTCAATGTTGCACATTTCTGAGATTACTTAGTGTTTTTAAAGAAAGAGACAGAAGGTTGAATAGCCCCTTCCTCTGCAAAAAACAAAAAAATTAAAACTAAAATCAGTTGCATTTGGCAAATCTCACCTCGGAATATACCTTTGAAGATTAGAACTAGCTAGGAAATGATCCTTTCAGAAGTGAATGTGTTTTTGGAGTTTCATCTTGCGGAAAGGTAGTTTTTATATCATAGCATAATTCTTTTTTCACTTGTCCTTTTTTCCAAAGATAAACCAAACCAAAAATCTTGTTATTTGAAAAGTTTGGCATGACTCTGTAATGCCATAGTACTTCAACAAAAAATGCATTTTTCAACAATGTTTTCCTTCAGTTTTCTCAAAGTGTGAATGCTATACTACGTAAATTTGTCAGGTGTTTGTGAAATGTTTGTATTTAACTGCTTCCTTTCTATAAAAGCATGTATTATTTTTACAGCTGATAGTAACCTCACTTTAAGGGTGTTCCAGTCCCAATGGGAATGAAAGAACATGGTGCTCAGATGAATTAGTGCTGTCAATATTCTTATAGCAATTGGTTTTACTGGAGAAAACTCCGTTAGGCTTAATTACAATAAATAAATAAAAAGAGCTAACACTTCTGTAGGTTTTTACATCTTCAATGCCTGTGATACCCAACCTACATGTGAATTAATGGTCATCCATGAAAGTATAAGGAGCTATAGCAATTTACATCACCTGAGGATATTATAGTTAACATTTCAAAGTAGCACTTGTACAACAAAACTTACTTGTTGGGAAGATAAATCAAAATCGAATCCCAAAATCTAAGCTGAAGACACTTTTAGGAAAAAAACCAAAACAACGCAGATGATTTAGAAAAAATTGTTGAGTCAAACCCTTTCAAAATAAGTCTATGATGGCTTATCCAGCATAGCTACAACTTGCTCTTTGACCTCTCAATCTTTCTTTGTGACCTAGTGGCAATCTAGTGTTGAATACCAGCCTCTGTTAAAAACAAGTTTAATTTGATGAGTCACATTAAATGTTGGTTTTAAATGCATCTACCAAGGTAATAGGTATGCTCTCCTCAGCTTCTTGCACAGAATTTTGAAATAGCTTGTCCCAATTCTTCCTTTATTTATGCTGGCATAAATCAAGAATAATGTGTTACAGAGGTGTGAAAATTGCTTAAATGAGGTTGTCATCAAGGTAATATTGTGGAGTTTCTTGGGAATACTTTTGACGAGTACATACACTCTAGATTGAAATGTTGTATTTTCCTAATCATAGAATCAAAGAACCATGGAATCAAAGAATGGCTTAGGTTGGAAGGGACCTTAAAGATCATTTCGTTCCACCCTCCTGCCATGAGCAGGGACACCTTTCACTAGCCTAGGTTGCTCAGAGCTCCGTCCAACCTGGCCTTGAACACTTCCAGGGATGGCGCATCCACAGCTTTTCTGGGTAACCTGTGCCAGGGCCTTACCATCCTCACAGTAAAGAACTTCCTTCTAACATCTAATCTAAACTTACTCTCTTTTAGTTTGAATCCATTCCTCCCTGTCCTGTCACTATATGCTCTCGTAAATAGTTGCTCTCCATCTTTCATGTAGGCTCCCTTCAGGTACTGGAAGGAGATTCAATGTTACATTTAATGTAGAATTTTAACAAATTTCTTTGTTCCTTTCATTTTTCTCAGAGGAGTGGGGATTTAATATTGACACATGAAAGAATATGTAAGACTCTGGTAAACACTGTTTTTACTCTCTCTGTTTTGTTGAATCATCTCACTCTGAGCATTGAGAAAAAACAGATAGCAAAATTGTAGGGTGCCATTTACACTAGTGAAGTACTGAACTACATGAGGAATTACACTGATTTGAAGGTGGTTTCCTGAGTGCCAGTACATTTCCAATGGAACAACTTGTGTGTTGAAAAACATCCATGACTATAAGTGGCTTTCAAATCTGAGGTTTGAAATGCGTATTCTGTATTCTGTACTCAGCTTCCACAATTAGATTATATCATGAAATTTCCGGGATTCATTTGAAAAAGAGTGTTGTTTTTGCCAGATTTTCTACAAGAGAAACCTGAGCCTGTTTTCCCAGAGACAGAAAAATAATTTCAAAAGTGTCAATTAAAGGCTAACTTCCCTACAGCAATACTATATTTGGTCAAGGTCCATGACTCATCTTTGCTAGAAATACTACAGTGATATCACAAAGTCCATTTCCTCCTTGTTCCAAGTAGTTTCAGTCTTCTAACTATACAGGGAATTCAGCTTTCTGAAAGCTCTTTGATTTCTAAGGCAGCAATATTTCCTAGTGCTTTGGACATGGAGCAAAGCAAGCATCAGGCAGCCCTTCTCTCACTGTAGCAATTTTAAGCCTCTGTTTTCTCCACTGGTTGAGCCAAAGTTTGTAACATCAACTCCAAAAATAGCTCATGTAACCTTTGCAGAAAGGTCTAATGTGAAATTTTGTGGAAAAAAATAAAAACAAAAAAACCCAAACCTTTTTTTTCTAACATCCTTTAAAGATATTTATGTAAATCTTTAGCTGTGTTTCTTTAAAAAGTCCTATTGCTTGACCAAAAATATTAATCTGGAGGCTGAATTTTAATTTTTCATTCTGTAATTCAATACATCTTAAGCTTATGTATGGGGATATCCTGAGATATAAGACAAACCTCCATGGTTTGCCTAGCGCTGGCTATAGATGGCTGCTAGCAAAAACGGGCTGCAAAACAAACCATTTTCCAAGATTAGAAGGAATAGTCTGGATAAATTTTATTTTATCCCTCAGAACAGTTTGGAAGAGCTTTATCAATCCTCCCGTTGTTACTGTGCAAGCCAGTGGAGCCTGGCTGGAGCAGGGGGGCACTAAGTAGTTAAACTTTGTGTAACTGGCAAAGAAAATTATCTGGCTGAATCTGTCTAGTTTCCCCTTGTGCTTACTCACTGAGAGAGGAAAGACACAACATCCAGTGATGGTGGGAAGCACGTAAACCAGGAATGCAGTGTCCTTGGAGACCTACTGGAAATGAAAATACAACTGCAGCCTGCAGCAATAGGATGTAATGTATCCTGAGCAGGGGAAAAAAGGAGCAGGGCCTGGCTCTTTGGCAGAACATTTGTGTTCAAAATCTGGCCTATTGCTTTGAGAAAGACTAACCCACCTTCACTGATAATTACGAGGCTAAAAATGTACAGCAGAATGACTCCCATTAATGAGCAGATGTGGAATTTCCCGGGATTTTAAAAGTATACAGAATAACTGCTTGTTAGTGCTACCAGTGAGTGAAGATTTTTTCTGCATCCACTGCTTTACTCAAACGGAAAGCAAATGTGTTTAGTAAGAGAAAGATACTGAACACGTTAGTGCTGCAGGAACAGTGTGAAGCCTGTCTGGGAGACCACTGGGAGTCAAACAAAAAGCACAGCTTGGAGCGCTGTCAAAGGTCAAGTGCTTATGCTTTTTGAAATAATCTCATGATTTTAACTGTTGTCAATTCTGTGATAAATATTGTGGAATCTGCACGAATTTAGGGCTCCTAGAAGATGTGCAGGTCACGAAAAGCTCAGTCACTGTGATATAAGGTTAGGGTTGGCAGATTTCAGTGTCACCAGTTTACAGATGAGAGTACAGCTCATGGGCAATACAGAACCTGTTGTATAGCTGAGCATATATTGTTAACATGGATTCCTTTATGAGGGAAAAAAATCAAAACGTAGAATGTGATTACAAGAAAGCTGAAAACGGACTTTTTACAAGGCCTGTAGTGATAGAACAAGGGAGAATGTCTTTAAACTAAAAGGTGGTAGATTTAGATTAGATATATAGACAAATTTCTTCACTAGGAGAGTAAAGAGGTGCTGGAATAGGTTACCCAAAGTTGTGGATGCCCTGTCACTGGAGTTGTTCAAGACCAGGTTGGATGGGGCTCCAAACAGCCTGGTTTAATGAAAGGTGTCCCTGCCAATGGCAATGGGGTTGGGTCTGGATTATCTTTAATATCCCTTCCAACTCAACTCGTTCTGTGATCCAGTGATTTTAATCTATTCTTTCATGACAGGTTTATTAATGTCTAATGAACAGGGGTATGTCCAGAAAGCAACTGAGATTTTAGTGCATGCAAAAGGGAAGTATTTTCTTCCATAAGTATTGCAGAGGCGGTCATACTACAAATGAGAACAGGCTTCCATGGGGAAACACTGTCAAATAATTTTCCTCTAGCTGAAGCTGCTGGTTTGGCCTAATATATTATTTTGGTGTAAAGTGAAGCTTCTAATTTCATGCATTTCACTAGAAAGCAGTAATATGAGTTAAGAGTTGATTTCTAACTCTAAGCAAGTACAGATTAATAAGACAGTTCTTTCTTGATGTTTCCTTTTTATTTTTCAACTAATTAGTGTGTACTGGATGCCCTCTATCATTATAGAACCAATTCTCACTGTTTTCATAACATCTGTGGCATTTAATTCAGTCTTAAATAATTTTATTCAACCATGGTTAACCCTTGTTACTGCAGCACCTTTATTTCCTACCTTCCTCTGAAACCACCACGTGTTACAGCAAAAGCAGCTGGTCTCAACCTGTTCCTACACTGAGCATTCCATTTCATGCTGAGAGTGTTGCTCCACTTTTGTTTTATCATCCTGGGCTCTAAGAAGCTCCCAATAGACAGAAAAAATCCCAGCAATGCAATGAAAGGAAGTAGCTCCTTAACAGCAATCTAAATGCCATCAGGAGACACTTTTTGTCTGCAGCCCAGCATGCGGTTTTAGAGATTTCTGGCAATTAAAACAATGCTATTAAGGGCCATGTCAGATAAAGTCTGCCATGTCTTTGCTATCTGAGGCCTCATTACTTGTGTTGTTCAAAGTTGATCACACTGTCTGCTTTGAAGAGAGGGAAGTCCCAGCTTGCAATTACTTATCAGGTTGAAGCCTGATAAGGCTTGGTAACCTTTAATACCTCATTCACTAGAATACAAAGCTTTCTAAGATATATAGTTTTCAGATTTGCATTTTTTTGTCTTTTTGATGACAATATAACCTTTTCCATATTGCTTGCCCCTGTCCCCCCAAAACAATAGATAACATATATTCAGTTTGTGTTCTGCCACATGGTGAAGGCATCCCCCCACCTCAAGCTCCCCAGTGAGGAGTTAAGTCCTGGTAACTCTCCTTTCTTGCTCACCTGCATCAGTGCTGGACTAGAACAGCCCTGAGGTTTGACTTCAATTTCTTTACATGTGGCCTGTAGGGCTGAGGCACCAGCACCTTGTGTTCCTAGCACTGCAGCAGGGGAAGGGGTTTGCTGATGGAGCAGTAAAAATGACCAGGTAGTAAATACATTTATTTATTCCATTTCTGGTATATGCGCCATGAAGAGATACAGTGTCAGAAAGTGGCAAATTTGATTGTTAGCCAAAATAAAAATAAAAATAAAAATATTACTAATGTAATCTTGAAAAAAAAAAAGCGAGCTACTGATTGTTATTGTATTCTTTTTTTAACATATGCTGTTGTTTCAGTTCTGAAGGACTCTCAAATGTCTGTAGTGACAAGTGACAATAATAGAGTACATCAGCCACTTATCTCATGCAAAGCTGCTGCCTAAGTATTTTTAAGGGCTCATCCATTTGCAACATTTACAATTTAAAACCTTTTTTTAGGGGGGTTGGTTTGTGTGTGTGTGATTTTGTTTGTTTGCTTGTTTGTTTTTTGGTTTTTTTACTTAAGCGGACAAAATGACTTATGACCTAAAATTTTGTGCATTGCTGAGAAAGACACTGATTTTGTCTGTATTAAAGTTTAAAGGACCACAATCTACAACTCTTATTCATGGGTATAACGCTATTCCCTTTGGCAAGTAATTTGAGAAAAATGGTTGTTTAAACTTCTAGACAAGTCATCAGACTGGTTTTAAACCTCTGCTTTGCCACAGAGGCTTCTTGTGTGTTGCTTCCTAGCTGAAAAATGAGGATACTACTTTATTTTTTTGCCCATTTTCAACAATTTCTTTCTCCAGTCAGTCAAGACTTTTTAATTATTTGTAAGACTAGCTTTTATTAAGACAGGATTTTTTTAAGGTTCTTAGTCACTGCTACAATATCACTGATGTGAATAATTAAAATAAATAACTTTCTCTGGTAGTTTTTAATTTCAAATGTATTATTTGAATTTTTGCTGTCATAGGACAGAGTAACTGAGAACTGAAATTCTCTGCCAAATTTATGATATTGCAAATGTTACACAGGCCAGCTGAACACAAGCATCTGAGATTCATCAGAAAACTATTCAGCCATAGTTTTTGTTGTCTAAGAAGAATGGTACATTTGAACAGTTCTGTAATTTCATCCACCTCTTAAATATAACCTAATTTAAAACTTATTGTGCTGAGAAATATTTATTCAAAGATTCAGGAAAACAATATAGAATGTAAACCATTAAAACCACCCTCAGGTTATCTCTTTATAACTTTGTACAATAACTCCAGGTTTTATCTGTTTTACTTTAATTCAAATAAAGGAATGAAATGCTGCTATTGTGTTTTATAAGTTTTGAGAGAATCGAAGCAATAAAGGGTATAAACTATCAGAGTTGTTTCTCTTCATTTTATGTGTTTATTTTATTTGTATTCAGTTTGCATTAACAGCTTCAACTATTTTTCCATGTTGTCTAATAGTGATTTAGTTCCCAGCTCTTCAAAAGCCTTGACTAAGCCATCTCTGAAGGAAAGTAAACTCATGTGTGAGTCTCCACAGTCCATCCCTTTCATAGGCACCCTCCTCTCACAGTGTATCTTGTGCCCATCACTGTCTGCAATGCTCACTGGGCAGCGCTGAGCTGCTGCAGCACAATTTTCACCAAGCAAAATGCTTTCTGTGTTTTGGAGATGATTGTGGCCACAGCAGCTGATGTTTCTTGCTGAGCTTCCTCTTTGTTATGTCTTTGGATGCCTGTCTCAGTAGCTTCTTGCCTGTCTTTTTCCAGCCATTCCAGACTTCCCCATCAAAACCTCCCTCTGACCCTGCAGCACTGCTTGCCAGCAGCTCCTGTCCAGCTTTCCTCAGAGCCTGTCCCAGCTTCCCCATTTCTAATTTACAAGTCAGAGCAATGTCTTCCTCAGTAATCACTCTCCTTTGGCTCTCTCCCTTCTTTCTGTCTCATCTGGCTCCTTCCCCTTGTCTGGTGCAGATGTCCTTTGCTCTGCAAAACAGTCCTTCTTCTCCAGCCCTGCACAGCTCTCTGCTCCTCCCAGGTGTTTGCCATGGGGAGTAGGCAGTGTGGCAGCTTATGTCTCTGATAATGGCTTTTGCTGTCAGAGCTTTGTTCCACTATCAATGTTTGGCACACAATGTACAGTTTGGACAAGAGTGTTGTGGGCCTGATCCAATTTCCACTGAAGTCAGTGGAAGATTTTGCTCTGACTTTAGTGGGTGCTGGATCAGGCTCTGATGTCTGGTGACTAATGCTCTTTTTGTTATATATTTCATAATGCAAATATCCACAGAGGAACATGACCCGGAGAAATATAAAGTACTTATCTTTCAATATTCATCCCCAACTCTCAGCAACAGCAGTCTAACAAAAATATTGTTTTTAAATGCTGTCCAAGGAGCTTGTTTATCTCTATTCACCTAGCAGCCTAGAAAAACAAACCTACAGTTCAGAAATCTGTTTGGCTAAGGCAACATTTATATTAAAACAGACTTATTGAATCTTTGTTAAAATAGAATATATATTATCTTTCACTGCCAAGTTCAAACTCTGTTACCTGGGCTCCCTCCCTGCTTCCAGTAAAGCTGTCACTTGCAGTACGCAGGACCATCACTTTGCTGCTGATAAAATATTTACTGTGCACTGCATCTTAACCTTAGCTGTGCAAGCTTGCATATTTATCATGATAATTCCTACACTTGGAATCTGAAATTAGTGTATTATCTTGACCAACAGTTAGAAATGTATTGACATTTTTTCCTTCCTTCTGCAGGCATATTCCTCATCTAATTTGGTACTTGCACAGTAAAAATGATTAACTATTCAAGTTAGTATCACCTACTCCCATATATAATATAGATGTTTTTCTCCCTTACTAATTTACTGTATAGAGAGAAACACTTGTCTACAGTGATGTAGGACACAACAGGTGAATATGAATGTAAAATCTACAGACACTTCAGTAAAATTCTTAATGAAGATAGAAAAAAAAGTAATCCAGGCTCTCTACACAATTAGATTTATCCCCAAGTAATTGGCAACTATTATCTTCAAAGAGTTCATCTCCACCAAAAATGTTTCTGGTTCTCACAGAAAAGAAATGATTATGTCTCAATCTTTGTCTACTCAGTTGTCTTTTTGTAAAATGGTACTGCCACCTCATCTTAAATTGGTACTTTAAAAATAAGTGGATAAAGTGCCCACAAGGCAAGACGGCATGCAGGATATAGTTAATAAATTTGTCTACATTGCAGAATTTTGATTAGCTGTGCTTAAAAAAAACCCCACAAAAACACAAATAGGCAAAGAATAAGTACCAAGAAATAGTGGTTGTCTCATCATTCAGTGTTGAGGGTGAAAATATGATTTTGCAGTATGATAATATTACTATATAGTTCATTGTGAATAATAGTCATTGCCAAGCTGGATCCATGTTTGATATTTCATGAGTGCTTGCCCTGTATTGTTCAAATCCTCTTGATTTCAGGTGGGATTGCCCAATTAGCATACTTGAGAGTGGCTCTCAGGAGATGTCACCTTGCCTGTTCCTCAGCATGCTGCTCCTGTTGGTACTTGAGGGAAATGGGAGCTGGCTCTCCCCAGGATGTGCCATCCTAGCAATGGGCACCCTTGGTTCCCAGGGGCTCTGTAAGTGCCCATGGTGGGTGATGGGTGCTTTCCTCTGCATGCCTCAATGGCTTTTCTTACATAATGGCATACAACTAGAAATTTTGGGCGTTGCAGTTTGAAAATTATGCAAAAATTTACTGAATTTTATTTTTTATGAATATGCCTTAGTCCATTCTCCTAAGAGATAATATGGACTTTTAAATTCATATATTAAGATTGAAATGAAATAAGGGAGATACAGGTGTTGGAAACAATATATGGAAAGTGTGCATATGTCTAAAGTACTATAGTGCTCTTAATGGTAAATTTCAGTGCAAAGGGACAGTATAAAAATTCAGTATATAAAATACTAAAACTGTAAGAAGATGGCCTGGTTTCTCCATATAAGCTATCTTTATCACTATAAATTAATGCTAGCATGTTTTGTTAGCCTTTTTCATGGGAATAAGATTTGTGTTGTCCAATTTATGATATTGATTACACAATGATGAACTGCTTTGGCCTTTTCAATGTGCTGTTATGGGATTGGTTATCCATTCCAGTTTATTACCTCAAGCTACTTTGGTTTAAACATGAAAGGAGTGGAAAAGCCAGCCAATAAAATGACATAGCTGTGGAAAGGTTAAAGAACTACAGAGTGTCCGACTAAAGCTGACAAGCATTGAAGTTTGGATTTCTCATTCTTATGACAAAGATGGTAATGGGAAGAGAAAACAGCAGTATCTAATCCATTTTTATGACAGTGAGTGTAATTAAATTGGAAAGGATATAAAAGCAACCTGTTCTTATTATAATTTATATATCCTTATCTTATGCCCCTTCCTTGATTTTTCTACTGTAGTCGCTATTCTGGTGTAACCTTTGGACAGTGATTCTTTGGGAAACATGCAAGAAGACATGTACAGAGCAGAGTAGCTTATATATTACAAAAGAGATTCATATCTCCTGATATTAATATGCTAGATGAATGGTTTAAAGAGAATGGTTAAAAAGAATGGTTTAAAGTATGGTTAGCATTTTTACTGCTTGATGTTCCCCAAAGTGAGCATATATGTCGTATGAATCTTTTGTGAATCATTATTCACAACACTTAATAGGATTGATCTTTACTTTGGAGTGACCACTGACTGTAGATTCAGGAGTTTCTGTCTTCCATTATCTCAGACATTAACTTTTCTTAAGAAAATGGATGATAAAAATGATATGATATAAGGATCAATCATTTTTATCAGTGTGTTAATATATAAAGGAATCCACTTACTGCAGAACTAAAGTAAAATGTAGGACTGACTAAATATTTCACCATGGAAAATTAAATTTTGATTAAATTAAGGCAGGGGTATTTTTCTGGGGTTTTCTTGCCTTTTTTTGAGGGGGGGTGTTATTGTAGTGTGGTTTTTTTGTTTGTTTTGTTTTGTTTTGTTTTGTTTTGTTTTGTTTTGTTTTGTTTTGTTTTGTTTTCCTTTAAAAAGGCTGTCCTACATCGAAACTGTAAAGATTTTATTAATTTGAATTTATCATTGGGATCTATTTATTGGTATAAACTTTCTTTTTTCACAGACTAAATAAAGGTCATGTTTGACTAAGTAATTTCCTGTATCCCTTACACAGCTAGTTCTAAACAATTTTTTAGAGATAATGACTGACTGGCTACCATTTAAAGCCTCAGCCATGTAAAATTTTTTATAAACATAGATACAAAAGATTATCTACAATAGGCTAGCTCAGCATCTTGCACGAACCAGAAATGAAAGTCTGTATCTGAGGACACAGAATAAGATGTCTGTACAAGTGTAAGAAATGTCTGTGGCAAGAAATGACGAACATGGGCGACATATGAGAACGGCCTTAAATACTGATATAGATGAATTCATAGAGGTCCTGCTGTTCCTGGAAACATAATATAGAACTATAGCTTTTCTAGTCTCGTGTGTGGATCACAGTGTTTATGTCAGCCCTGTCCTCAGCCTAATGTTGCTGCTCTTGCCCTTGTCCTCACAGTTTATAACATTTTGGTACATTGCTGTATGAGGACCCACCAAATTAACTGAAAACATTGTAGGAGTAAAACAATTTCATTTTTATCTGGTATTTATTGTACTTGTCTTGTATTTAGTCTTGCAGATCAGTGTTTGGGTTGCAAGCAATGATATACTAACACTTCTCTGATTTTTTTTTCATTTAAAAAGGGATTGTTTCCTTTAAAAGTTTCCTATTGGTAAATATTTGTCACAATAAAAAAACATGCATGTCTGTGTATATTATTAAGAAAAGCAAACAGATTTTTGATTAATTTTCAAGTTGTGGTCAATACCTTTTTCATCTCTGCTGGGGTCATCACTTTATTTTTCATGCTGTGACAATGCTGTATGAAATTGTAAAGTTAGCACAAACAGTTTTAGTTTGCAGGGTGTAATAACCATTTTATCAACAATTTATCTATTTGGCCAATTTATAAAGGTGGTGGTCCTTTGAGAAAGTGGCTGTTGTTTTCTTCTGCTTGTCTCCTCTGGAAAAGACAGAGTATGTTGAGGGAGGATGTGCTCCTTGGCAGCTTTTGCAGACAAAAAGGAAGCAGAACAGAAAAAAGGGGATATATGAAAATGCAGTGAGAATGAAGATGGAGCCCACCAGAGTCTGGGAGACTTTGGAGAAGATCATGAAGTATATCTGCAGAGAGTTAGGCTTCTGACAGGATGGAAAGAGGCTTTCTAGAGCCTTTTGAGAGGCTGTATGGAGTTTGTTGCAGCACAGAAAGCTGTCAAGGAGCTGGTCTCAGATCAAGCCTAGTGGAAGAGCTCACTTGCAAGAAAGAAGTGGGTAAGAAAGTTCCATCAAAACCCCTTTTGGTTGTTTTAGTGCAACAGAATAGTGAGAAATCCACCTCAAAACTCCAGCCTGCTCTATGGTCCTATCAATGCTTTTTCAGGTGAATTAGTCTAAGTCTGTGCTTACAAATAAAATATATATTAACTATTTATTTATTCATTTATTTATTTAGTATTGATTTGTGCTTAAAAATTAATATCAGCAGGTGTCTTCCCATCACATGAATTAATGATGCAAGTGTGATTCCCAGAGAGTGGATTAAAGAGCACTGTGAACATGACACAGGGTTTTGTAGGGGGAAAGAGGATGTTATAACCCATGTGTTGTAGCAGTTTGGTGCTGTGGAGTCTAAGGCAATTTTGGATCTGAGATCTGGCTTTCAGCTGTAGTAACAAAAGGCCATAGTTTAACTTGAATTTCCAGGTTCAGTTTCTGCACATGATGACTTAGTCAATTAATACTAAGACTGGAGAAACTGTGTTGTTGGGATATACTTACGAAATGTACCATTACTATAATGATTTGTAATTAGACACTAGTCACTGCATAAAATGTGAATAAAATAAAGGTACATGGTATTTTTCATGCTCCTCGCAAAAGTCCTCTAGATGTGCCATTTTCTCAAGGGTGCGATTAGCAAAATCTGACTGAATTAAAGGGTTGGGCAGGACACACAATAGCACACAGGGCTATTGTTTCTCTGTTGAAAGAGAATTATTGGTGGTTTGAGGAACATTTTAAACTGGTGAAAGCATTAGGTGCTGTTCTATCCCCAGTCTCTGCCCATGTGTCCTGCTGTGTTCCCTGCGTCTGCAGTAGCAAATAGCTACATGACTCTGGCTTTGCTTGTCAAGAAAATGATCCAGGTGGAAATTAATATTATTTTGCTATTGTCAGATTACATTTTAGTCTCTTTGGTCTTCCCATGTGGCAGGAACAAGCACTTAGCATGAGGATTTGGGGAAGAGAAAGGAAAAGGGCAAGATACTTGTTTTGGCACTGGCCTTTGTCAGCTTACATTGATCATACGTTCTTATGTCAGCTTAAGTTAATTGTCAATACTAACTTGATTTAAAAGGCAATAGCACAGCAACTGAAAACCTTCTGCTTCTTCCTGTGTACATGCACCAGACTCAGTCACAATCCTTTGTGTAGGATACAGGGCTCCCTCCACACATTCCTCTGTACTCTGGGAAAGAGAGTGGATGTTGCTGTCCTTACAGCCTTGCTCCACCTTGGCTGCATGCACCTCCCTCCTGCTATATGCAGCTGAGCACACTCTCTCCCCTGCCTCACACTGAATAAGTGCAGGATAAATATACTCAGGGCTAGGTCCCCACACAAATTCTCTCTCAATAAACTATTTTTTTTTTTTTAGTTTCTCATCCCCCATTTTGATTTATTCCTTTTGTAAATACACAAGGCAGCAATCCCCAGGTGTAGAGAAGGTCTCGACAGCTTTGCCTGGTTTCCATGTCAGTTTGCAGCACAGTGTCATATGTCTGCCTGTGAAAAGGAGGACTCTGTACCTGATCTAGCCACCCTTTGCCATCTGTGGTTGATGCCATGACAAACTGCCTTATTCAGTATTTGCTTTGACACATAAGCAGATAAAAGGAACTATATTTAAAGGTAAAAATAATGTCCTTTATTTAATCAGTTGCTACTTAGGTTCATATCTCTTCATGTGTAGTCTTCATTAAAAAAAATCAGTTACTTCTAGCTAGAATAAAATCAGTGTCATATCTGGCACATTTTTTATAGATATGAGAAGAAAGGTAGGAAAAGACAAGCCAAATGCAGGCATTTTTTCTTTTAAATTCATATATAAACTACGACAACAGCTATTACACCTGGGATATATGGAAGAGTAAAAGATCAGTGTCAAATTAGTTAATCATGTGATAGCAGATATTATTTTTAATCTTTCTGAATCCTTGTCCTTAGATTATTATTTCATTCTTTCATGGCTCTGGAAATATGCGAGGAGGAAAAGCTTGCCATATGTCCTCTCTATTGGTTTGCTGAATCTCAACACATTTAAACCTCTATACATTATTTGACAGTAATAGAATTGAAAACTGGTCTGAATATTATAAAGGGTTTGGTGATATTCAGTGTAAGATTGAATGTCTTCTAGTAATCCCAGATCTGTATCAATTCAGCAAAAGATTTTCTTGGGTGTACTAGCAAAAATATGTCAACCGATCACTTGTTATGTAGTGACATCACTTTTTTGCTTATGTGAAAAGTAAGGTTGCTATAAAACTTCTATACAAACAAAGTGAACCTTAGATTAAGTAACAGGAACAAGGGAAGATCAGTGTTTGTTACCCTGTTTTTGCTTTTCTCTGTATTGCTAAGGACTGGTGATTTGCATGATATGTTCGTCACTAATGTCTATTACTGGCTTGTGGGGGTTCTGCTTATTGGTTTTAGTGGTAACAGCAGATGCTGTGGCACAGTACAGGTGGAATGAGGTTTTAAATAGATGGCATTCCCAGCATATAGAAGCTTCTTAACTAATTGTTTTCCTGTATTTTTTAACTCGGTGTTGGTGAAGGCTCAGATTTTAAAGGGCTAGGGGACTGCAACTCTTAACATTCCAGCATTTTCTCCTCATTTGAAACTCCAATTTTTCCATTGTGCCTCTGCACAAGAAATTTAGAAAATTGGGCTCCTAAAAAAGAATGCCCAAATACCAGAAAGTTGCATAAGAGTTAAACATGACAGATGAGGATTCACGGTCTAAAATTCCCTGAGGCCTGCATGCCTTAGGAAGACATCCTTCCCCGGGATCCATAACTTGGAGTCCTTTTCTTGCCTCCCTCCTTGGGGGAGTGTGACTTTTGAGTGCTCATGGGCAGTGGGAAGGCTCAAAACCTGTTCTTCTGATTTTCGCATGAGTTCTTCAGTTGCTGGTGGACTACTCTCTTAATGGGGACTCTAGCTGCTGCCAATACCAACATTATTTCAAGTTAAGTGTTGGCTAATGTGTTTTGCATGCAACCTGATTCAACTAGATCAAGGTGAGACATTGCAATGATGTCAGTGCTTGGGATTGTCTGAAAAAGCATAGAAACAAATCTTTCCCTTCCTTAAGTATATGTGTACATATGGTATCTTCAGGGTTAGGCAAAAGATATACTGAGGCTCAGTTTTGGATGAGTTTACCTCTATTCTTTCTCTTTCTTTCCCCCCCCAATTTTATCTTAAATCTCAGTTTTCCTTTGGAGTGATAACAGTGATAATATTAACTGTTTGAAAAATATGGTGTTCTGTGATCATGTTTTCTTGAAAACAACAAGCTACAAAAATAAGGCTGTTATCCCTGCCTGGTCTGAAAAAAAAGAAAATAGTAATTTTTACAAATTTACATAGTAATTGTGTTTTTCATAGAGTTATTCTGATGCTTAACTACTGTGTTTGAAATAACATCAATTGTTATGAGGTTTTCAGATGCATGATGAGCAACATGCAAATGGTTGCAGTTTCAAACTACAGTAAAATATGCAAGAGCTAAATATTTGTTACCAAATTCAATCAGCTGAAGAAATTTATGACCTGAATTATGAGGGTAAAGATATATCCAGTTAGGCACAAGTTATAGCTGATTAGCTAATCTTGCCCCTTATGTGGAGTTAACAAATGTACAGTTAAATAAAAAGAATCTAAACGCTATATATTCTTTTTGCTACCTTTTACCTTTGGCTGCATGAATTTGCGGGGAGTTTTTGAGTTACATTTAACGCCCACGGAAGACAAAGTCAGACTTTCCATTCACTTTAAAGGTAGGAGGACTTGTTTATTAGTCATTTTAGTAAAACCCAGTGATTTTCCTGTCAGCTGTGGAGTGCTAGTGATCCTAGACTGTTCTAAGAGACATTTCAAAAGGCATAAAATGTTGGAAGATGTTTGAAAGATGCAAAATGTATGTTGCAAAATCTTAAAAAGCTCTTTATGAAATCATGACTTTTTATAAATCGGCAAGAAACTACAGGGTTATTTATACAGAGAATATGGTGTAATTTCCAAACTACTGCTTTCACTGCCAATGAAGTAGACTAGTAAGATAATAGATTTAGAAGTAGCAATAATATCCATCAGTAAAAAAGATTTCAGAAATCTGTAGACTTCAGATGGTTCACATGTGCTGTAAAATTGCTTGGAGGTGAGACCACTTCTCTGCTGTGATTCTGAAGTGCCTCAGCACAAAGCGCTCACTGGTGCCTGAAACTTTATACCATTTTACATTATAATTACTAGTGGTAATACCTACTAATTGTTCTTCTAAAGGAAAAATTATGGGCAGAACAAAAATTCTCTATTCCATCTGAAATGGATTGAAGCAGCATAAATACATTTGTATCAGTATGGTTATATACCCAGTAAAAACAAAAAGAGAGAAACTGCTACCAGAGTTTTATAGGAGTTTTATAGCTTTGGCTTGTGACATCAGATGGTCTGTCAGCCTTTAAATATATTTTCTTACATATGTAAATATGTGATGGGTTGTGTCCACTGAGGTTAAAGTCTTGAAGCTTTGGAATGAATCAAATGTGGTTTGCAAAGCAATAATTTTACAGACTGAAATATGACATCCAGCTGTCTATAGGGTTTCACTTTGTTCTGCTTATAAGTCAGGAAACATGGATTAACGCAACGTAAAAAAAAAAGAAAAAAATTAGGATGATTTAAATGTACTGATGTAATGTTTTTTTTTTTTTTAATGTGCGGTTAAAGGAGGGGTTATGTCATAATGTATAAGCCACTGAAAATTACCTTCTGATCCCTTTCTTCCAGATCAGATATTAGAGGATTACACTAACTTGTGAATTGTCTCAGCAGCGTCTCTTTCAGATGGAGATCTTCAGATGCCTTAATTTCAGTCAATGTTTCTACTGGGTACAGCAGTTCAACAGAGTTACACTGAGAATTAATTTGCTGGGTGGCTTTAAAATGGATTTCTAGCTCCATCAGAAAACATTTGATCATTCCAGTTCTTGTTATTATTGGTAACCCAATATGGCATGGCCATGTCTGCTACAATTAGAATGAAAAAGGGCAAATGAGTGGTGAACATGGTTATGCTGTTAACAATATTCAGCTTGAGTAGTAAGCATTAAAAAGTATCTTGAGAGAGGTTTATCAACCCAAACTTTGATTTGGTACAGTGAATCTTTCTATGATACAGCATTGCCCAGATTCTTCATTTTATCATCTAGCAGCTGTATTGTATTAGCCAGGAGGATGTGACAATAAAGACCGAGCAAGTCTGTGCTTTGGAAGTAATATCTTTCATTAGAGAGAGAAGAAGGAAGGGAAAATATTATCAATGAAATAACAATAGCAGCCATGGTTTTATTTTCTGAGTCCTGATTATAGAACAGTCAATGTAAAAAGGGACAAGAATGGGCTTTCTGAAGTCTTGCTTGTACTGGATTTTGACACATAGGTTCTATCTGATTCTCAGTCAGCAGCCAGACCATCTCTTTTCTCTCCCTGTCTTGTTTTGCACATGCAACCCTGTTTGGACTGGATGCCTTGAGCTAGGTACCCACACCATAGTTCAGACTACCTTGCTGTGAGGAAGGAGGTGGGGCAACCTTATCTTTTTTGCATAATAACATAAAGGGTGAACCCTTTCTCAGAAAAGGAAAGGGATTCCCCTGCTCCACTCCCTCCCCCCAGAAATCTGAGCACATATTTGATAAACAGTGCTCTCATATTTGGTTTTATGTTCCCAGGACTGCACAAAAGTGGAACCAGTTCTGGTCTGATACTCAATGCCTATATGTATTGCAAGGAGTAAGATCTGAAACACTGCTTGTAGCAGACTTTCCCTGGTCTGTCTTAGAACTCATCATGAGATGGTTTTCCTTTTTCAACAGCAAGGGTAGGCACAGAGTAGATCTGGGGCTAGGGCACTCTAGACTGAGTGGAGGAGATCTGTGAGCCCTAAGCTTCTGTTTCTCAGTCAAATCAGCAAAATGAAGGCAATTGTAGAAAATAGTGACTGACAGGAATAAAAATCCCCAAAGCCCATAATTTTCCCCGTGTAAAGGACCACAGTTACCTGTGTGGTGGTCTAGGCTCTGGCAGGATGGAGGTGCTCAGCATTGTTTGTTGGTTCCTTAGACTTTTGTCAGAGAAACACAGAGCCTCATTTAGGTGTCCTTACAGTGCCCTCCGGAGGTGTTCAGGGCTGCCTACAACTCATGTTTTTGGGGAACTTGTGACCACAGAGTTGTCCTCAAACTAGTAGAGCTCGGTGTAAACTCTGATGCCCACCCACTATAAATCACAGTAACTA
Source organism: Acanthornis magna (assembly GCA_036785705.1). Taxonomy (NCBI): domain Eukaryota; kingdom Metazoa; phylum Chordata; class Aves; order Passeriformes; family Acanthizidae; genus Acanthornis; species Acanthornis magna. Next base: position 186,543 of record JAWUZG010000060.1, on the reverse strand, counting down.
AGGACTTTTGTTAAAGCCATATGTAGTCAGGAACATTCAAAAGAAGAAGGATAGCTGTAAAAAGGCAAAGAGAAATCTCTACTCCCAGGTCTGAGCATTGGAAGTAGAAGATGGGTTGGAGTGATGAGGAGTGTGGAGACAAGTGAGAATTTGAGTGGAAGGAGATGAAAGTAGAGGAATGAATGATATACTGGTGCATGCTACAACGCGAAGAATGAGCAGTGGGAAGCAGGGATTGGAAGAGAGTCTTTCTCATTATTCACATTCAACCAGGTCATTAACACGCTACCATCCTACAGGTGTAAGGACACTTGCTGATGAATGTTTGCAGTATAGATCAGCAGCTTGATTTACTCTACAGATGTCTTGTATTTTCCAATTTGCTAATGTTTGGCTATATTAAATAGTTCACTGTCTTCTCTTGTAAGGTAAAACTAACTTAATGAAAGCAACAGGTCTAATTAAATGGTCTGTCTTAGGATTTGCCACTGTTGTGATTAATTCCTCCAAGGTGATCAATCTTAGTAGCCAGCTCAAACAAACAAGAAAAATAGTAAGTCTTAGGTTGAAATTACTTGGAATTTAATGACTGCATAATGTTTCCCAGATGAGATTGTACAATTTCTCATAAATGTCTGCAGTTTGTTTGTTAACCATGGCACAGTTTGTCCATCTTTCTTAAAATGAAAGGATAGCATTTTTCATGCAGGCAAAAACATCTCACAAAAACAACTGAAAAGCCACCCAGCTTATCCAGACCAGGATAGGGATCTGATTGTTTCTTCACTCTAATCAAGCTCATATCAGATTTGTTGCGGTGAAACTGAATAACTAAGAAATAATTTAGCACAAAAAGAAAATCTAAGTGTGATGATGATTCCAAATAAAATAAATGGAAGATAGGGACACCATCTGCACTGAAGATGAAGAGATTTAGGTGCCTACCTCCCGTTTCACTTTTCAAAAGTCTTTGTCTAAGCCCTTGTTCTCTTGTTGTCTTTCCAAAGGAGGTTTATCAAACAATCTGACACATTGGTTGCATTGTGAAATAGTCAAGTTGATGCCACTGCAGAGTACAAAAGGTCTATAGTAAATTTTGCCTCTATAATGATCTTGAGCTTTTCTGGATGTACTTTTGCTAGAAGTGGTGGGATGTATGTGTGGGTGTTAGGGGTTTTTTTGTTTTCGGTTGTTGGGTTTTTTTTGCAGTAGGAAGCCTGTTTTAATGCTTCATATATCTAACAACTACCTTAAAAACAATGGACAGATTTTGTTCTAAATTCCACTAGTCTAAATCTAGATTAATAGCCAAAATGATTGATTAATTTAAATTGTAAATTCAGAACATTTGGTAATCTACTTAGCTGAGAGAAGCACTAACACTGTCATTTTTCCTGCTGCCTGTAAAAGTTCTACAAGCTCCTCCACCACAGCACACCGTTGTCTGTGATTTCTTTTTTCTCATTTTGGCATTGCTTCATAATTTTCAGTAAAGTGAATTTCAGTTTACACCACGAGGAAGCAAAAGGAAGGCCCCTTCCAATATCCCTAGGGAAAGTAAAGTGTATTTGCAGAGAAAATACATGGAGTAACAGGAGCAATAATGTTTTTACTTTGCTGTCTTCTCACAAACACTTTCATAAATGCAGTGGAGGAGGAAAGTATTGCTATGGGCAAATAAACTTCTATCAAGTTCAAGTGTCTAGAAAAGTTTATGCCTTTTCCTTGAGCTATCTGCTTTGTAGGCTTTCATAGTACAGAGCACAGCAAACATGAGCTTCAAGGTGCTAAAAAGAGGGAGCATGAAAGAGCATAGACTTCAACAGAGGAATTCATTGAAATGCCTGCCCCTAACTATCATTCAGAGAGAAGGGAAGTGTGGCTTAGACTCACACTTGAGCTCCTAGGGGAAAGAAGTCATTGCGGGAAAGCAAAGTTCAACAACAGATGAACTCACACAAATGAAGGAAATTGCTGTCTTCTGCCTCCCCAGCTGTTCCTGCTAAGGGAAAACATACATTTCCCATAATAGAGCTCTCAAGTTTTTTCTGTATCTTGATAAAGATGTTTGTCCATCTTCTTCCTATTAGTAGTTTCTTAGACCATTGCTTTTCTTTTTTGTCAGTCCATTCTGAGACTGAGAAAACTATCTCTGTGGCAGCTGCTGGAATTGTTTGGATTGAAAAATAATATCCTGAATAATAATCACATATTTTAACCGGCTTTTAATAGGATTTAGGAGGTGGAACCAGGAAAGCTACCATCATGTGACCCAACACATGCTGTGCAGGCTAGGCACAGCCTAGAGATTGGAGAATGTGACCTCTTTACCTAGAGGACTTTTTTGGGGGAATGGGGATCAAAGGGTGATGGCAGAGTCTTTGGAATGGCTTATGGACAGGCGTGCACCTCGAGGAGGAACACAAAATCTCTCTTTGAGCTGCTAGGAATTCTGTAGCTATGTCTTCTAAAAGCAGTTTTCAGAAGATGTAGCCCAGCGGCTGATGTAAAAGAAAGGGTGGAGAAGGCAGAATCATGGCCACCTCTCTTCCCTGCTCTCATGGGGGGGACAGAGCTGTGATTTTTCCTGATCCCTAACAGGCCCCACTGAAAGAGGCAGAAAGTATCTTCTACCTTTGTCACTACTTCTGTAGAGCAGCCACTGAAAAAGGCACAAATATAAGAGGGAAAAGACCCTTATGTATTTTCTAGCATGTTCTATATATTGAATTAAGTGATGATCCTTTGGAAAAAAAACAACTCCACACATGAAATAATATACATCTCTCAGCTAGGGAAACAACATGATATTTTTTTTTCCTTTCATCACAATATTGAAGCTTATTTTTATTTCAGTTTCAAACAAAGTTCAAAATATTATGCCTGAAATAGATGTCTAATAAATTTGTTGCAGATGTACATGGCATTTCAATTTTGTAAGACTGAAATATCCCTACTTTAAATTCTAGGGGAAAAAAAGCATATATTGGAATAAGAGTTTGTTTTTAAATTGAATAATCAGATGCTTTGACATTAGTGAGCTTTTTTTCCTTGAAAAGAAAGTATAGACAAAAGTGATTGAATTTTGAAGTATTTTGATTTTGACAGAATTACATTTTCTGTTAGAGAACTGCTTAGCTAAAATTATTCTGGCAGCCTGGAATGGTGTCACTCACGTAAATAGAGTTCACTAACTAAACTACTCGAGTAAACAGACTGCTGGTAATAGTAGGTAGTTCTTCCCTCTAGAGGAGAAAATCTTTCATTATGTTTTCAATGGTCCAGATATTTTACAGCAGTGGAAGGACAAGAATGTTCAGAGTACGAATATCCAGAGAAAAATGTGTCTTGTAGTGATTTATAGACAGTTTTGTGTAGGCAGTTTTGTTCTGATTCATTGAGTTTCCTGCTTTTCTGCTCTGCTCCAGCCTAGTCATGCTTGCCATCCTTATTTGTGTCGATCTATCCCTGTTCCCTCCTGCAGCTTTCCTGCTAAGACAATGTCACCTATACTCACTCATTACAGCTCTGAATTACTAATTAAGCAGTGATGTACTGGCAGACAGTGGTACCCACAGCCTCAGCTCCTTTGATGAGAGACACAGTACAGAGAGCAAACAGTCCATTTGGCCACCAAAGTGCAGTGTACTCTTTGCAGAGAAAACAATCATTCCCATTAGCTGCTAAATGAACATATTCATGTTTCTTTGGTGTTTGCAAGCTGAAACTTTTGAGGTGTCGTGATCTCACCATGTTTTGATCACTTTTCCCAAAGGATGGCAAAAAGTATGTGGTTGCTCACTTATATTTCTGTCTTGGCTGGAAAGCTTGGCCTATTGATAAAATAGGACTTGCTTCTTTTTTGAAAATTACTTAGTTTTACCTATGTTTCTTCTGAGGAGCAGAGAAAGTGCTCAGTAAGGGACAAATATCTGCTTTGGAAAGGTCTGCGTGAAAGAACAGAAACTGAAAAAACAAGTGAAACTGAGGTGTTAAGCAAAAAGAGTGAAGATTTACTAGCTCCATAATTACTCAGTAACTCAAAATTTTTATGCCCTCACTTTGCAAAGGCCACATATAGAAAATCTGCAACCTCCCCCAAGCTCTGTATTGCTGTTGGGGCATTTACTCGCTCAGATGACATAATTCAGGTCACAATTAGCCAGTAACAAAACAAGGCTGGGCAAACTATCCTTTATATTCAGTGAAATGCAGATGGGGGAAATAATTAGTCATGTATTTCCCCTTTTGTGAACAGCTCCTTTGTGCTCTGGGAAGGGATGTCACCCTGTAAATTAGTCACTTGCAATCTGTCATTTCTGACCCACAATGGTAAAATGACTGTTCTGCTAAACAATTTGCACAATGCTTGAAAACTTTTGTGCTACTATTGACTGTACATGAGTCAGATTTGCAACTGATTGCTTAATCAATCTGCGACTTGGATCCTGGGTGCTGTTCTTGCTCTGCTTGAACAAAGCAGCCAGGTAGCTTAGTTAAGCCTGACGTGCATAGCCTTCTGCAGAAAAATGATTTCTTGAGGTTTCTGACCTCTAATCTTCCTCTTCAATACAGGAAAGGCAAAAGACCTATCTGCCCGTTTTTCGATATACTTTTATACCTGTACTGGAATATTCTTCCACTTAAAGGCGACTAGGTCCTTTCCTGAGCAGTGTGTCTCATCAGAAAAGGGCTTAGTGCACCAAAAGACATTTGTTAAAGGATAACTGTGGAAGTTCAAGCTGTGAAATAATTTGGACTCATATTAAATAATGCTAAATTTTTCTGCCTTCATAAGTAGCTGTGCCTGTCCTTTGTATGTCACCTAAACTTGATTCTTCTCTAGAAGTAATTTAGCAAGAATTTAATTCTAAATATCTACAAATAAAAATAAATGAAAATAAATATCTTTTGCACTAAGAGCAGGTCACTGGGTGTACATTGGTGATGGACCACTATTAGTCAGAGGAAAGAAATCAAGAGTTTTGAAATAATGAACTTCTGCAGTGAAAATTTGCATCAGGAAATCCCATTTCAGGCAATGCTTCAAATGAATGACTTCAGTGAGGACTTCCAACAAGTCCTACCCAAGGGATAAGGTTGGGAACTGACCTCAGATGGCTTTAGACAATTTATCTGTTCCCATTATAAAGCCATTTCACCACCCTGGACTTACAATGCAGGAATGTTTGTGAGTGAAGAATATGTACCACTAAGGTTATCACATTGTAACAAAGCATATGTGTACTTTAAAACCATGAGAAAACAGCTGTGCCTGCTCTGTTGGAGAGAAGCAGGCAGGTGTGGAGTATTAGTTGATATTTTAAATAGATTCAGCCCAGTAGGAGCAGAAATGGACCCTGCTGGAAGAAATTGAAGAAGTGTAGGAAGTAGGATTGTTTTTCTGAAAACCAACACCTTCTAACCTGCAGCCTGCTAATTTTGGAGATGAGAGAAGTGGAACTTCCTTTAAAAAGAACTTGTGAAACGTCAGTTAAAAACGGGGCTTTGTTCTGCTAGCTCTGTAGCTATCTTGTTTATCCCACAGTCCCCTTAAAAAACCCTTGTATTAAGTCTCACTAATAAATTGGAAAAAAACCCATGAACACTCATGAGTATATTAGCGAAAGAGAAAGAAGGGAGATATTCTCTGCTGAAGAGCAGGTAAGTGCTGAAGGGCTCGGGCTGCCTCGCTGCCCTTCTGCCGGCGGTGGAGCTGCCGGGCGAGGCTGCCGAGCGGGGCCGGGCGGTCCCGCAGCGCTGCCGGCGCTCCGCAGCCGCGGTGGTGCGCTGACACCAAGCGGTGCTGCGGGGAATGGGAGCTGCTGCGGGGAATGGGAGCTGCTGCGGGGAATGGGAGCTGCTGCGGGGAACCGGAGCTGCTGCGGGGAACCGGAGCTGCTGCGGGGAATGGGAGCTGCTGCGGGGAACCGGAGCTGCTGCCGGGAACCGGAGCTGCTGCCGGGAACCGGAGCTGCTGCCGCTCGCAGCCGGGCTCACGGACAGGGCTGGATGGTGCATCCCCCCGCTTTAAACACGGGCTCTCCGTCGCGGTTTAGGGCAGGCTGGTTTTCCTCTTAACAAGTCTATCGCTTCAGGGCGGTCGCTGGGATTGTAGAGCCGCCAGGCTGGAGAGTCTCTAGTCCAGTCTGCTAGAGTGCACCTATTCTCCACAGGAAAGCACAAACTAAAGTAGTTAAGTGATCATTTGATAAGGAAGAGAAGTGCAAAGAAAGGCAGAGTTAAATTAAACTCCATCTGTAAATCTAACGGGCCTTGGGCAGGAAGGGATGGATGCTCCAGCAGTGCGTGTGCTGAATTGCCGGCAGAGGCCAGTGGCAGACCTTGGGCACAATGAGGAGAAACACAAAGGTTATAATTTTCATCAGTCCTTTGCTTTACACTGTACAAGCTCGTTGGCTGATGTTTGCTTCCACCTTGCAACCTCTGACATAAAAATTCCTACCATCTGGTTTATGGCACTTAATTAAGAAAAAGAATAAATGAAATAAACAGGGTAAAATAATAAAAGTCTATGATCAGGTGAAGAAATTGCTTCTTTGTCAGAGTGGCACTGGCTTTGTTCTGTGTTTTTTGGTTTGAATCTAACTGGAAAGAGGCTAGGAATGCTTATTAGAAACGCCTTGGCAGGTTCTAAGTGTTTTCTTGATCCTTGCCACGTTAGTGGGACAGTGGATTCCACAAAATTTAGAAAAAAATTGCAACAGATAAATGAAGGAATGAAGGTCAATGAAGGTAAATGAAGGTCACACCCATCCAACTCTAATTGTTTTATGATATTTTGAAGTTATGGTTGCTGTTCTACATGGCCTTTGTATAAACTGGGTATGTTTTCATATAGAACAGAAATTGATGCATAAAGTCACTTGACAGAGTTGACAGAACTTCTAGTTTGCATTACAGAATGTAGAGAAGACAAACCTCTTTGCTTCCATCTTCATTTTCTGAATGTGGTATGTGGAAAGGGAAAGTAGTGATGTTGACTTCACCATGCCTAAAAACAGAAAAAGAAGTGAGGATAAGGGAGTCTGGTGAGGAGACCCACAACCAAGAAGGGAACAGTGAGAGAGGAAAGCTGTTATTGCTTAGCCTGGTCTTTCATCCTTATCAGGCAGTGCTCTCTGTTGCCTTGAATCTGCCATTAGAGAATTGTCTTGGCTGGCAAAGCTGAAGTAACTTTTTTTCTTTTCTGTCACTTGTACATACCAGAACTAATCCGGGACACTGGCTGAGACATTCCAGAGGTGTAAGAAACTTAGAAACAATATTTTTAGACTCCATTTTTTATGATGGCCAGCAGTAGTTGCAGCGTCACATGCTGTTTTCAGAGTTACAAAACCAAGGAAACTTCATTTCAGTTTGCACTATGAAAGTGAAGCACAATTTCAGTGGTGTTGGTCTGCACCCTGAAAAGACAAAAGGACAAGAAGTAGTATATCAATCACAGACAAAATCAACACCCAAGTCCTAGCACATTTCCAGGTTTATGTATTCTCCTTAATAATGTCCTAAATAATGGGGGTACTGGTGAAGGCATGACTGTAGAAGGAATGGATTTGCTTCCAAATATATCTTTACTGGTGCTCAGCTTGCTGTCTTCTGAGGATTGTTTGTGTCTTGGTCTCTTATTTCTCCTATGGGGCACATGTATTTTGGTCATGCTTGCCCTTGTTACTGATTTTCTTTAAAATAAACTTTATTTTTTTCTCTTCTCCGTTTTCCTGAGAAACCTTCCTGAGAAACTCGTTGTGCATACAAAGACAAACAAGACAATGCTCTAAGTGGTCATCAAGATGAAAAAAATTAGTGCTGCAAGAGGCAGAAAATTATTGGAGAACACAAAAAAAGAGATATCTAGCTTGCTAAAACTTTGTGGAAAGGTCAAAAGGAGTAGTAATATAGGAATACTCAGGTTGTAAATTGAAAATTATGTAAGAAAGGACAGGAGATGTAGGAATGACAGGAATGCTAGAGAAAGGGACTAAGATCATTTGTGAAAGACAAACTGTAGGTAAGATGAGTACCCTATGGAGATGTAAAGAAGTCTGTTGATAAAATTAATATGAAAGCTGCCTTTAGCTGATAAAAAACAAATGCATACAATTCTTTCTAGGATTCCTTCTGCTAATCACTATTCTGAGTTTACATCACTAACTCCAAAAATCAAAATTTGACATAATGACGTCTGTTCATGCAATCACAGCTCTGACCTTTGTGATGTGATTTATTGTAATATTTTGAAAAGAAATATATTCTATCTCTTAACATACATTCCAGTGTGAACATAAACCTTTCAGGGACAAGGGAAGTCTTAGACTGACTTCCAATGCTCTGGAAATTACTATGATTCAGCTTTTATAGAGCAGAGAAAAGAAAATGAGCATAGCATTGATGGAACAACACTCCTAAAGTTAGCCTCCCCCATCTTGTGTTCTGTCTCATTTTATTCATAACCACTAATATGGCTGCAAGACATTGTTGTGGTTCAGGAACAAATCTCATGACTTCTTACCATTTAGGTTTATATACGTTATTTTCATTATCAAAGTATCTTGAACTTGTTGAATACATAGTAAACATCTATTGCTACAGTGTGCAATTTGATTTCATGGGAATGTAACAGGCACAAAAGTCTGATGATGGCTTTTGTGTCTTCTTTACTGCAAAGCATTTTAAAGGAGTATGTTAAATAAGCCTATGGTCTCTCTCTCCACAAAATGCAGAGAATGTTTCTCTAGTGCTGAGTTGTCCAAACACCTTTTTCTTTGAGTTCAATAGTTTTTACTTTTACTCCAGTGGGAAAAATTAGTTTAATATGAAATAGTGCTTAATTTTAATAATGGAATTTATAAATATATACATAATCTGCAATAATATGAATAACAAGTATACCAAAAATATTACCATGTTTATCTTGAGGTGCTGGCTTGGGCCTGTAAAATTAGGAGAACATGTAAAGATATCTACAACAAGGGAACATCTGGAGGAATTGTTTTGTTAAACTACCAATGAATCACAGAGGAATTAACTCTGATGAAGGATTTCAGTCATAAGTCCAAGGAGCTAACACTTGCCTACACTTCAAGGTCACATTTGACTTTTGGCGGCATTCTGAGTTAGAAAAAATAATGACAGAGATTGTTGGAATGATGTGCAGATTGTTCTGCCAACTCTTGATTCCCAGAGCAATCCATGCTCAGGTAAAGAGGGTCACTGCATCAATAATTAGCTTGAACTTTCCAGGAAGAAAAAGTAACGTACAAATTGTCAGGTCTAAATATGCCATGGGAACAAAATTCTGCAGTTATGCCAAGACTAACAAGTGCTGGAAACGAAGATCTATTTTTAAGACAAATAGGATTGTAGAGTACCTTTATTCAACACATGATATTACTTGTCTTTTGATAAGTTTTTTTTTTATTGAACTTACACATGGTTTTAATTTTCTCCTATATTAATCATAACTCTTACTTCTGTCTTTTTACCAAAGTTTGACATGTAATGTTTTAATATATTCTTCTGCCCTTGCTTTCTCATTGTTAAATTGGATGCAGGTTTATTGTATTTCATACAGATAGATTACAGAGACAATAATATGAAGAAGACAGAAGAAAGTGAGGTTTAGTATTGCTCTTTGCATTTTGTTTCAACAAAGTAGCAACACTTAAAATGGAAATTACACCTGAATTTCTTTTGTTACTCTCAGTTGGTTTATTCTGGGTACACACTGAATTTACTACAGCAAAATCTCTGCTGAAGATGGTTGAAAAAGCTGAAAAGCAAAGGCTCCTGACTGCAGAGCAATTCTTTTTTTTATCCCTATTCACTTTTGCAAACCTTAATTCAATTCCTCAGTCAACCATTCTGTGTAATGAGACCTGGGCTGGAACTTTCCATATTGATTTGTGTAAAGTCTCTTTCTCTTGGGACTTATTTATTCTACCTCCTCTTACTTTTCTCTCTCTTTCTATTGTTTCCCTGGTCTTTATGTCTCCCTGGTTTTTGTACTGTAATATTTTTTTTTCCCTGCTGCTCATTGTGATAAGAACCAAGGTCTTATTTTTTTTCCTCAAACTGTCTATGTGAAATATCTCTCTTCTATTCAAATGTTAACTTCATGCTTAAATAACTTTACATTAGGGTAAATTTAAAGGGAAAAAGTGGCTGACATTTCTGTGTTATGAGGGAGCCAATGAATATTTCAAATATTTTTATGCTGGATCAGAGAATTCTATAACAAATGTTGAAATACACTTGTGTTTGCCATGCCTGTCCCTACCAGTATGTGATTACTCAGTTTCTACATACCTACTTCATGTGAAATCTGAACTATTTTCAGGGTGCTTTTTATTTCTATGAAATATATAGGCTTTTTTTTCCCTAAAATATATTAATGTCTTACATTTATGGGAGCCCATTTAAAACAAAATTGACTTTTTCAAAACATAGTTTATTATTTTGAAAGTGAAATACCACAATAAATATTTTTTTGACATTACAATGTCGTTGTGACATTTGTATATGTTTTCAGACCTGCCAGTCTCACAAAGAACCAGAATCATCAGGTAGATCCAGTTTTTATTCAACCTTATCTTCTGTTCCTTTGTTTTACCCAGCTCTGTGTATATACAAATATTTAGACAATTTATATATGTACATATTAATAAACAGACTACTCTCAAATCTCTGCATTTCAGAAATAGGTCTTTGCCACTGAATTCTCTTGACAGTTACTGTTACTTGCTGTTGCTATGGTGGTGCAGAATCTTTGGCTGTGTAATAAAAGCTAATAGTGATGGAAATACTTCAAATATACCATAAAACCATATTTTTTCCCTAAAATTTTACAGTCTGAGCATCATCCTGACTAAGGTGCAGCACTAGACACTCTCATTTCATATCCTATTTCTGGTGGATTATAACCTGGGTGTCTCATAAATATTGGCTCTTTTTCTGACTGACAGCAGCAGAGATGATGTTCCTACTTTTGTGTTGGGTACTGATTAACCATGAGCCAGCAAGGAATGAGAGTAGAGCAATGCCTTAAATTGTGAAGGAAGGGGAGCTGGAGAACAAGTTATTAAGGAATAGTCAAGAGGAATTACATTTTCTGAGGTTTAAGGAACAGACCTGTGAACAGATCTAGGAGTTAATCATGGATTAACACTGCTGGGATTGAGGGAGTCAGCTAAGAGTCAGTGAAGCTTGTGCTGGGTAGTGTTTAAAGGCATTATCTCACAAAAGATGGGCATTGCCATGGAAAATGTAAGCAAGGACTGCAATTATTTGCATTAAAGCAGCATGACTAATCTGCTGGTTTTGCTTTATCTGAACAGGCAGTTCTCTGATGGATTTAAGAGTCTCCCAACTTCTGCATTTTTTATACATGTGTAGAATGGTGGCTTCTAGGGTACCTGGTTAACAGAAGAATTTTTATCAGCTCTGAGGAGCTGATGCTACATTTAAAGTACTACTATAGGAGGTGGAAGAGATAACAGATAGGAAATTTTTCTCTTTTAGCAAAGACATCTATTAGTTGTCTCACTTAGGGCTAGCTGGGCTTCATTCCCTTCAGAAACACTTCCTGAGAGTGATTCATCTCAATATAAGATAGATAAATTAAACAGTCTCAAAGTTAGCCAAGTCCCACACGGAATAAATATATTTCTTGCTTGTTATTCAGATCCCAAGATTTACTGTACCAGGAATGGCTAAAATAACTTTCTTCCCTTTCCTCTCCACCGCCCCTATTCTCAGTATGTGTTTACTGAGAAAGGCACAAAGACTCCATTTGAATGTCAGCCTTGTTCTACTTTTGGCCTGGACAATTGTCAGTGTCAGAATGGTTGTAGACCATTTTGAGTACTTCTGGTTCGGATTGTGTTGGTTTTGCTTGGCCTGGTTTTTGCAAGTGAGGAGAGTAGGGTACAAAGATGGCTCCTGTGTGTCCTGTGTAGAGGTTCTGGAAGTTTTTCACCATGTCCAGCAGAGCCAATCTCTGATGGCTCTGAAGATGATGGACATGCTGCTGGCCAAGCCTGGCCCAATTAGAGAGGTTAGTTAAACCTCTGTGAAATCATATTTAAGAAGAAATCAAAACAATGTGAGCACGCACTTCTTTTTAGCCAGAGAAGGAGGAGGAGGTAAAAATATGTGAGGGAGAACAACATGGAGGCACCAAGGTCAGTGGAGAAGGTGGGGGAGGAGGTGCTCCAGGCGCCGGAGCTGAAAACCCTCTGCCAGCCGTGGTGAAGACCATGGGGGAGCAGGTGGTCCCCCTGAAGCCCATGGAGTCCAGGGGATGCAGAGAACCACCCACAGCCTGTGGGGAGGTGCCCACGCCAGTGGAGCAGGTGGATGCCTGCAGGAAGCTGTGATCCAGTGGGAGTCCCAGAGACTGAGAGTTGCAAAGGCCTTGCAGGAGAGAGAGAGGCCTTACTCCCGGGATGGAAACAGCCTGGCCTCGGCTCGGAAGTCTGCACCCTATGGAAAAAACTCATGCTGCAACAGATTGGGGTCGGTGCTGCTCGTGAGATTGGACCCACGCCAAAGAAGTTCGCAGAGGACTGTCTCTCGTGGGAGGGACCCCATGGCTAAGTAGAGAACTCTTCCCCCTGATGAACTGACCCTGACTAAAGGAAAACCTTATACCCTGCCCCCGCCAGAGCTGTTGGTTGGAAGGAAGGAGGGGTTAAGCTGAGAAATGATGTCTTGATAGGGAGGGGAGTGAGTAGAGAAACAGTGTTTGTCGCAGAAGAATTGTGGTGATGGACTGACTAAGAGAAATAAACCTCATACCCTGTCCTCCGCCCCGAGCTGTTGGTTGGAAAGAGGGAGGGGGGTGAGTAGAGAAATGGTGCCTTAAGAGGGAAGGGGTGTGAGTTAAGAAACGGTGTCTTAAGAGCTTATTTTTACCTCTCATTTATCCTCCAGCTGTTAGGTTAATAAACCACTTTGCAACTTTAAGTTTGAACCTGTTCTTCCCTTCAGTTCATGTCACCATCAACGTCTTATCTCAACTCATGAGTCCAGTGTGTTTGTGTTAGTTTTTTTCTTCTCTGCACAGCTGCGGCAGGAGAGAGTAGAGAGAGCAGAAGTCATAGGTGCCTGGCATTTGGCCAGGGTCAAACCACAACAGGGATATTCAGTGTTTTGTGGTCTGCATGGCAGAATTTAGCCTACACAGAGTTTTAAGGGTTGCCTGTTTGCAAATCCATCTTTCTTTTTGTGCAGCACTGACTTTTGTTAAACAGATAATTTTGTCAAACAGAACTAGTAGTATTACATTACATGGGTTTTCAGCTCTTGCATAGAGTAATGAATTCTGGATGTACCACCTTTGAGGTATTAAATGTTATATATGAGTGCATTTCCTAAAATAAACATATATGCAGTAGCTAACAGGACATATTTCAAGAAACATGTTCTACTCTGGTTTACCATGAAGTCAGGGAAAGAAAAGCTTTAACGTTAATGGTCCCAGTGGCAACATGGTCATAGCTTGGAGATGTCACCTTTTATAGAAGGGAGATCCAGAATATCAGGAAATTGTCTCCTTCAAAGCAGGGTCTCCTGCCAGTGGGAGCCAGGACACCACAGATACCTCTGTGTCAGAAGAAGGCACTGGTCACCTCTGGAAGAGTCTCCTACAGCTGTAGTTCCCACATAAAGCCAAATTTGGAAGAAGCAGAGTCACTTCCAACCTCCAGGAACGCAGTACATCAATGGAAATTCTTTGAGTGCTGCCCCTGTCGCCTCTGCTACAGGGTTTCGCATGTGGTGATGCTTGTTTGGTGGAGTTCTGCTGTCTAATATACGGTGGAACTGATTGCCAAACTGTCTAATTGGTTTGCTGTTGTAATTTTCAAATTAGTAAGAATAGTCCAGACTCAGTAGTATATTTTATTATGTTCGCAGTGTATGAATTTTTATAGTATTGTCCAGTTATCTGAGGATTGAGGAACAGAAGAATTGGTGTAGAAATCAAAGCGAATACAACAGAAAAAAATCAAGATTTCGATCAGATATAACACTGTAAACATTTATTTTGTGGTCCTCATCACCACAGGTATACAAGCCCTCACATAGCAAGCTGAAGTTTATGACCTTTATAATGAATTAGAGAAAGCAAGAATTGGGAATTGTAAAATAAAGCATACGAATTCTTCAGTGTTACCCCAGAAGGAATTTCTCTGAATGTATTTTATTCTTTATTTCCTCTCATCCCTGTCTGCTTCAGTTCCCCAGGGAAGGGATCCTTTCTTGTTACAGCTGCTGCTCTGATTGGTTGAGGAGAATTCCTCACTTCCAAACAAAGGGGAACACACGCAGAGCTGCTGCCTCCCATCAGTGTTGCAGGAGCCTCCAGCTGTCAATCATTCTCATTTGTTCAGTCTGAGCTCAGCAGAAATACTGAGGTGCTTAAACAAAAATGCAAATGTTTGCAAGGTCAAGGCCCAAGAGGCTTTCAAAAGCAAAGATTGTTACATGCTATTGCCAGGACAGAGCAATTTGAGGCCCTTACTTCTCAGTGAGAGAAGTACAGTCATCATTGTCCCCAGCACTGTAAGTAGTAATAATAACCAGAAGAATTTGTTAGTTCAAGGAAACTACAAAAACACAACCTGAAAAATCCAGGCTTTGTGCTTCAGTTTGTAGTTTAGTACTTCATTAAGACATTTAAATTCACATTTGTTTGCATTATTCCATCTAGAAGGTCACCAAATAGAGTCTGGGCTTCAGAGAGGTGTGAATTGTTGATCTTCTTGGAGAGATCTGTTCCCTCTAAGTTTCTGGGTGTTTTTAAGTCCTTGTTGGACTTGGTTCGGTTTTTTTTTTTTTTTTTGGTTTTTTTGGGTTTTTTGGTGTGTGTGTTTGTTTTGTTTTGTTTGTTTGTTTGTTTTGTTTGTTTTTTGGGGGTTTTTTGGTTTTGTTTGGTTTTGGTTTTGGGGTTTTTTTGTTGGTTTTTTTTGGTGATGAAGGAATTGTTATTTATGCTGTTTAATGTTGATCTTGAAGTGTTTTTTTGGTTTTTTTTTTCAAATGACACAGCTGAATTAATTTGTGGTGAATCATTTGGTTACAGATTTTGTAACTAGATGCTAATAAATTCTTTCTGTGCTCTCTTTATCAACCTTTCTCTTTCCTAAATTGGGAATGTTAGAATACACTAAAAATAACTAAAATAGAACTGTTAATATGAGTGCCTATCTGCATACAAATTTTATTACTTTTTTGAACACTTTCACCTCCAAATAAAATATTGATGCAGTATTCATGAGAATAAAATAAAGAGAAAAGTTTAATTCAATGTTTTGTGCTCTGAAATCATGAAAAATAAACTTTGCTCAGTTACAGCAGAATTAGCAGACATATAAAATAAAAAAAATCCAGAAGGATTTTGAAGTCTTTATGGCATGTTTTATGTTACTGTCTCATTAACAAGAGTTCAAAGGAAAAATATGCATAAAGAATCCTGAAAAAAAAGTAAATCTTCACTGCAAGTATACATGGAATCTTTAGCCAGCTGCTATTCTTTTTATCTACTCTAGTTAGTTCAGTAGATGTAAGAATTCTAAAAGTTTGTTGATTTGGATCCCTTCCACACTTATTCTTGTGTAAAGATATTCCTGGGGCATCTGCAGTAAGTTCACTTGACTCCACCAGCCATGGGCAGCAGTGGATCGGGTCAGTCAGAAAGTCCTGAACCCATTAAAAGGTGCTGCCTATTTTAGAACAGTATTTATAGTGATATCTTATGATAGAAGTTTTTTCTTTCAAAACTCACAGATCAAAGTTAGCCCCTCACTGCCCACTGAAAAGGCCTTCTGTAATTTCTAGAAAGTCTGGATATGGCCTGTCTAAGAGATTGGCCTCTGCATTAAATCAAAGCAGTGGTTTCTCCATTCCTATGAGGCTTACAGAAGTCATGGTTTCTCAGTTATGACAGAAATACAGTGAGGAGAGTCTTGTCTGACTTTTTTGCATGTCAGAGGAAGTAAAGATGAGGTCTTTAAGATGCAGCATGGGAATATTTTGAACATGTACACTTACTAATTAATAGCTAAGCTCACCTTTTGTTCAGCAGCACCATTCCCTTTACCTGCAAATTAATGATAAATTAGACAACAGAATCTTACTCCCAGCATTAAAGTGTCCTGAGATAGGGGTATGATAACTATAAAATAGCATTTTTAACCTGCAGTGTTTAACCTGCAGTGTTAAGTCAATAAAACTGAAAAATTAATTGCATATACTGAATCTATTCTTCTCCTCTGCTTTTCTCCTGGTGTTGGTTTATATATGTCAAATCGCGTTGAGGAGGTAGGAGCTCCAGTTGAGTCAGTGCTAGTGCACACTGTATACGTAAAGATTATACCTACCTGAGGTTTGCACATCTCAAATGTGGGACAATAACCCAGCAATGCAAACAAAGAGTGCAGATAAACACATGAAGTGATGGGGCCAGTGGTTTGCAGCACCACCAAAGGAATGGAAATGATCAGCCTCTCTTTAGAAGGAAGAGCTGGCTGCTGTGTCCTAATGCTCTCCCTTGCAGTAGCCCCTGGTATGATCACAGCAGGACCACATCGGTGTTTCTAAGAGTACAAGGTTCACCTCACAGGGAGCAGGTGATTCTCTGGTCGTCCTGAACTCTGTCGAGGTCAAGATTAAGGCAGAGCTGGCCTTGGATTTGTATAGTTTACACTCTCTTTCAACTCTAACACAAGGAAACAACATGTTCTCAGAAGTGATTAAAATTCAGGCTGTATTTCTGACACTGTTGGTTCTCATTTCCTGGCTAAATTATATCACAAGGAAATACAGTCCAGCCTACCTCCATTCACCTGTGGGCACAAGAGGATAAAGTAGCCTTCATTTCTGCCTTAATATGCTGCATAGTGCTCCTGGCAGTGGGAGATGTCTGCTGTTTTCCAACCTAGAGGAGTCTATATTTCAGCATGAGTGCAGTGATCCATGTACTGTTATTATCTCACCATACATCGCAATCTCTAAAACACCTTGGGGTCCATCTCTGTTGGATGAAAGACATTATAAAATGAAAAGTATGTTCGTAACAGTTTGCAGTAGAATATTGCATTAGCCTCATTGGGCTGCAGTGATGGATTAAGGGGAACCACTGCCCTCGAGAAGAAAAGGCCTGAGTTATGTACTTCCTTTCCAATGTGTTCAGAGTGTACATACATTAAGAGGAGTTTTGGCATATCCTGGCAGAAAGCTGAAGAAGTCACAGGGAGGTGACCAGCTTTTGATAATAGCTCATTAACATTATTTGTCCTACTTATAACTCTCTTTAAAGGACACACAGAGATTGCAATTCACTGCTGGGAAGAGGGGAAAAGAGAGCAGCAATGTAAGAAAGGAAGCACATTTTTAAATTCAGTTGATTGAAAAGAAGCTTGAAGAAAATTAGCCTTCTGAATTATTCATATGCTTTAAAGACATCTTAAAATGACTTAACAGGAGGTCACGGTTTGAGCAGGGGGACAGAACTAAGAATACAACACTATCTTTAGCCTTACAGCCTATAACTTTATTCCCAGCTGACAGCAGTGAATGTTTTTATCGAATAAAGCTTCCTGTGGGATTATACTAGCTGCAGTAAAACTTTCAGGGGAGAGTTTCCCTAAGAGAAATACACAGAGGGAGGTCCGTTGATGGGCAGATCATGGTCTTGGGAGGTGGGAGAGTTTGGTTTGGTAGTTTTGCTCCAATT
This sequence comes from Acanthornis magna, assembly GCA_036785705.1. Taxonomy (NCBI): domain Eukaryota; kingdom Metazoa; phylum Chordata; class Aves; order Passeriformes; family Acanthizidae; genus Acanthornis; species Acanthornis magna. The sequence goes on along the minus strand of JAWUZG010000060.1, from coordinate 168,785 downwards.
CAGAAAAAGTCAGAACATCCCAGATGAATTTCAGAAATACTTTATCTCATTAAAAGAAGTCATAATTCTTGGGTTTGCTCCAGCCTGGAGCAGAGGATGTTTTTGTGACCTCAGCATGTTCTTCAGAGCCGGAAAACAAGTTTCCTGTTCCACATTACTCTTCCCAGGGCTGATCCCTCTGGGGTGGGGACCCAGTCATATTACCATTATACATACATCAAAAAAAAATCAAATAATTCATAACAGGGCTTGGGTTTAATTAATATTAGACTTTTTCTATTTGAAGCTGCCTACCAACTTCCTTTTTTGTGAATAAGAGCAACTGAAATGTGGCTTTGCTGAGGATAGGAAAGTGCTTCAGAAGGCATTGAGCTGGCAGCTGGATTGCACTGGAGTTGATCTGTGTCCCAGATTCTCTTATCTGGGGAGGAAGTGTCCATCAGAATGGTCCACACACATCCCTGACATAGCTGTCTGCTAAGGTTATAAGTGGAAGAAAGTTAGGATGTGACTTTTCCTGTTCTTTACCATCCCTGAGGAAGGAAAATGTCCTTCCCCCATTGCCCATTCTGTGTCAGTGGCAGACAACAAAGTGGGAGTGAGAAATATTTTAAATCTTCTAACATCCCCATCCGGCCATGTAGATCAAATCAGAAGTTGGCCTGCCCCAGGAAAAAAAAAAAAGCCTAGTGAATTAGTGAATTAAATATTGAACAGTGTAATTTGTTCCCCTGATGCATGTCTTTGCAGGTTTAGGTTCAATAATTATCTGTCAGTTGGTTTTCTTTCATTTTCTATATGTTCTAGAACTTTCATTTTTTAATCTTAACCTACAGCTTATCCATCATCCGCCAGATCCATGTGGTATATCCATAGTTTAATATTCACTTGTTCCTTCTCTTCCTCTGCCTTTGACTCATATTGATTTTTGTAACATTCAGTTACTATTTCAGTATATTATTAGTTTGTGTGACATTTTACAGTCCATGCAGTTAAATTGCTATGGGCCCCTTGAAATTACTGGGCAGGTAAGTCAAATAATTAAATTAACTTTCAAGGGGGAAACTGCCAGGAAAACAACACAGAAGCTTTTGACTCTGTTGAAATAATTACTTTTGAGTCTCCAAAATACCAGAAAGAAAAGGGCTGCTTTTGGTTTTAATTTTATTTGTGTAACTTAAGTGCATACATACTCTCAAAAATATCTACTGCATGTTAACTGCTTATGTAACTGTCATCATGACTGAAATTTCATCTTTAGTGTATTCATGTCCTGGTAAGAAAGCCATATATTGTGTTCATTGATGTAGGGTCTCCTCATGCTGGATCAAAGCATTCCCCTCTGGGCTTTTGCCAGCTCACCCTCTGCTGGCAAAGCAATGGATTATTTGTACTTCCATGGGGAGGAAGGAACAAGTAGCAGTTAGAGATTTTAATTACAAATTTGGCATACCAGAGATAATCATACAGAAGAGCTAAGTTCATCTCTTTTGGGATTTTGTGTTTTAGCAGTTCTTAATTAAAGTTTTTAGACCTGTGACACAGAACCATGCTGTCTGTAATACTCTTCAATAGACATGAGTATGGGGCATGAACATTTTGTATGTCTGGTTTTTCAGCTGTGAAAGTATTTGTTTTAAGATAAAGCCTTCTAAGCATTATATTGAATATTATCTTTCTTAAATTTGAAGAACTGGACTCAATTTTTATGACATATCTTGTGCAAACAACATATAAAACTATATTATATATCAGTTCTGTGCATACCTACAAAAAATAGTTATATATGAGTGTTTGAAGAAAAGGGATTTATTTCTACTTCCAATGCAAACGTTCAGACCAAGAAAAGCTGGCATTTTCTCCCTTTTGCCAATAGATGGCAATATGTTATAAACATGTGGAATCACAGCCCAGATTTAAAACTGCTCTTTCACCAAGAAGTTTTTTTAAGCATTAATCGATCTGCATAGATACGAAATGCAGTAAAACCAAGCAAAAACACTTTTTTTTTTTTTTTTTTTGTCTTCTAATTTTGTGTCTCTGACCTGGTTAAAGCCCAGCCGACAGCTCAGCCCCATGCAGCTGCTCACTCACTCTCCCCTGATGGGATGAGGAAGAGAATCAGAAGGGTAGAAGTGAAAAAACTCGAGGGTTGAGATACAGACAGGCAGTTTAAGACGTAAAGCAAAAAGCTGCCCGCAAAAACAAAGCAAAACAAAGAATTCAATCACAACTTCCTGAGTATCACCATCCCAGGAGAGCAAGGTTCTATCACACCTAACGGCGACTCGGGAAGACAAACTCCATCACTCCGAATGTCCCCTGTTCTCCCTCCTGACTGCAGCTCTATCCGCTGAGCATGAGGCCATATGGCCTGGGATATCCCATGGGTCACCTGGGGTCACTGTCCCAGCCGTGTCCCCTCCAAACGCTCGGGCAGCCCCCTCCTCCTGGCTGGTGGCTGAAGTGGGGTGAGGAGCAGAAAGGGCCTTGACTCTGCAAGAACAATGGCAACTCTGTGCTATCAACATTGTGTTCAGCACAAATCCGAAACACAGCCCCATGACAGCTACCCTGAAGAAAATTAACAGTACTAAAGCCAAACCCAGCACATACTCTAAATCAATGGGAATGTATTGCTGGGAAAGGTGAAGAGAAGTCTCTCAAGGGTACAACATAGCATATAAATTTTAAGCAAAACAGAATAGTTGCTATATAATTCTTTCTTATGTGAGAGTCTAAATACCTTCTTATAATATAATCACTGAAAATATTATGGAACTTGTAAGGACGTTACAGTAAAGTCGGTACTAAAATTTAGAGGGGAGAATGGTGTGAGAAAAGATATAAAATTATGGCTGGTGGATGAAAGAAATGAATAGAGGTAGAGGGGGGTTTTAGTTCTTACAAAATCTTCCCTGATAAAATGAGTGAGATTGTTGAAATCCAAGGATGGCTATTAAATCAACATTTGTTGAATGGTTGAATGTGCTGAATATTATGAAGGCAGGTGTGTTTCCCTTTTTTTCAGGTGTGTCCTTTGCCAGTCCTTTAGCTTTGCTTCAGCATCACTACTTGATTGTATTTTTTTTTTTTATGGACTTCAGGGGAAAATGAGACAAGAGCTTTACACACACTATGACTTTTCAATGGCACTGGAAATCTGCTAGAGAATGCACAGCTGCTTTTCTGCACCCATGGAGAAGTAGCAGTTGCACAAGCTTATTGGAACAGACACTGAGCTGCGCCAGGGAACTGAATTTTTGGGTATTAAAATAGTGTCTTCTGTTATCCTTTGTGCTGTTAGAAAAGATTTAAATAGCAGCTTTGTAAATTAAAGGACCAAAATATTCAAAGAACAAAACTAATATGTCCAGGAGAACATGTAAGTTAGAAACCCTCTGTGTTACAGCAGCATCATTTTTTTAAAATGAAAAAAACCCCACAGTTGGGTGGAATGAAGGTGGTATTTAGTTAAATAATCAGGCAATATCTTAGTTTTTGGAGGAAACAAACCATGAGATGAAAGTAATGTAGACTTCCCCTTACCTTAGGAATTAACACCTACACACACGATAACTTGTATTTTTTCAGTAAGATTGCTTGTTTAGCTGCAGCTCTGGATTTCACAGGATCTGTATCAGCTTGTGTTTGAGAGGTTTTTGTCGTTGGAAGAGTTTTTAAAAAATCAGTGTTTGTATGCCTATTTGGAAGAATGTGATCTGAAAAGTATAAATTTAACTTAAAAAGCTCACAGTGAGTTAAAAGAATTGATCTTCAACACCTGTTAACTGTTTCTTCTGAATCAAATTTGCCCAGTTTAAAGGTCCAAAAAAGACTTTTTCTAAACTCTATGCACTGAAAAGAAGATAAAATCTATTGTGTGAAGAGCAAGACTCTGCTCTTTTTACTTTGCAAGCTGTCACTAGAACCAAAGACTACAGATTTAGAATTCAGCTGACAGGTTTGCTAATGGTGAATAACATGATATAAAGGAAAAGGAGGCTCTCTGTAGTTGTAACACTCCGACTTCACAGAGCAGTCAGTTAGAGGTATTCTGGCAATTTTTGACAGGTCCAAGGTTTTGGAGCAGACTCATTAAAATATTAGTCTTATTATTCAAAGCTGAATTAAAATTATCACAAACATTTCGACATGGAAAACTGAAATGGAATCTAGAGTTTGGTGATATATTAGTATATATTACTATCATAATTGCTGATTCAAAATTAATTTCAGAAAATATAAAACGTAATTAGGAAGAACACATTTTCACATTTTTTAACTTCAAAAATGACCAAATTTTTCATTTTTTATATGTTCAGTTCAAAGTGTATTATAATCTGAAAGACTCTTCAGTATGTATCATTGCAATCTTTGAATCATGGGTGGGACCAAAAAAAATTACTTTGAACTCTCCAATTGAAAACAAACCCATATTTTTAAATTTATTACATTTTGGGGGAAAATTAGTAATTTAACTGTAAATACATCCATCAGTAATCCCTTCCTCATCTTACAGTTGCACAAAAAGAAAACCTGTTGAGCTGGTTGCCTATTATTTAGTTTAGAGATATTACATATGACTTGTAGCTCACCCTAAATCCACTCATCTGTGATTTTGCTCCCTGAAACAATACAGCTTTGCACATCACCGTAACATCAGGGGATAGAGAGACATTAGTTTGTTATATGCACAAAACCTGCATTTCTGCCTGTGTTTTTGTGAAATTTTTGCAGGTGCTGCACTGAATGTGTGAAATTACTCCAACATATCCGTGGAGCACTGAACTGTGTTGTTAAACTGTGTTTTTTCCAGGAGGCTGGAAAATCAGTGAAGTCCAGAAAGGCTTTGGTTTATCTGTTGCTGTTCATCTTGGGTTGATACAGCCCAGACATGCTGAGTTCTGAGGAAGGTGATTTCCACTCTTCAGATTCTCAGGCTTTGTCATGTTGGCAGAAAGTGCCACAAGATTGTGGAACACAATGAATTTCATCCTGCCTCTCATCTTCTTCCTCAGCTGCATGAAATCTGGGCCAGTTGTGGAAGCTGGAGAGGAGAAAAAAAGGAAAAGAGAAACAGATGTTGAGCCTGTAGATAATCATAAACTGTGAACAATACTCTCTTGGCAAGCTGAGAGACAAACCAGATAGAAGAGATGGGAATCCTTCCAACATAGAACTTCATGTATTTTTTAAGTATGAGTCTTGCAAGGTGCCCTGACTCCAAAGAGCAAATCACTTAAACTCATTTCCCTGTGGGAATATCTGCATGCTTAAAGCTAAGCAGTATTAAATGCTGTGCTGCATTAGCTAGTGTAGAAAGGATTGAAATTGCTTTCAAAACCTAAATCAATCGCAATGCATGATTTTTCTGTGATTCTTGTAGCAAAAATTCTCTGCACCAGTGGATGTCACTGTGTGCACCAAAGCAAAGGAGATTAATGATGCTGCTGATGAATCCTTGCAGAGGATGCATGGGGAAAAAATATGCATTTGTGATTCAAATAGGTACTCCTGTCATGCTTTAACAGATGGGAATATAGTGCTGTTGAGAATCTAACCCCCCTCTATAAAGCCCTGTAAAACCAAACAGCCACAACAATTTAGCTTGGATATTTTTTCAGTGCATTTGATCATCACAAGTCTTGTATCTGCAGTTCTTTTCTATCTAGAACAATCAAAATAAATATCTCCCCTACCAAAAAAAAAAAAAATTGTAGCTAAAGACATTGATAAATATTGCTGTGTTCCTAAATTTTCTGGTTGTGTTCTGTAAGTAGGAGAGTTGATAAATTTGGAAATCCCTGAAACACCATTTCATACCCAGGACAGAAATTTTATTTATGTTGATAGATAGCACTCTTTTAATGTGTTAAATCTCTTAGAATGAAATTCGTATGGTTTCAGTATTTGTAATGTGAGCATTTCAGAAGCTTAAGTACCAGTTTATGCAAATAGGTCCCAAACTCATCGGTTTTGCCTACCTTATTATTGATATCTATCTTCATTGAAGCTATATACTGAGTGCACTTCATTAAGACTGACAAGCCAAAGGCTGCTCCTTCTCCCTGGGAACTGCCATCTTCTTTACAATGCAAAAGCCATTAAATGAGCTTTTACAGTAAGTCTACTCTCTCTGCTTTTCTCTACCAATGGGGGATATATATTTTTTTTATTTTAATCTACAAATCCTGCTTAAAAAGGCATGGGAAGATTCCTTACAATGAAAAACTTTGTACATTTGTCCTTCCTCAGAGCAATATATTTATTTCCCAGGGTCCTAGCTAAATGTTAAGATATTAACATGACCATGAACCCTGTGTAGAAAGTTGTGCATAAGCTTTTTTTAATGTCCACTGCAAGGAAATCTTATTTTTCTCTCCATTGCCTCTAAAAATTTTTTATTTTTTTCCTACAGCACATTATAATGCATCTGTTATATAGTGATATTTAAAGGCAAAACAAAGCAAAGTTGTTCATATAAAATTCCCTGGCTACAACTGCTGGATGAGGGAGATTTTTACTCACATGATTGGTGTTTGTCCAAGCTTTGCTAGAGCCTTTTCTTACAGGTTTCATTCTAGATCACTTAATGTATGGCCACATGTGACATTTTAAAGGACATTTCAGTATCTTGGCCTAACTCACAGAAGAGGGTTTCTGTTTAACTGATATTAAAAATATAAACTCTGATGCAGGTGGATAATACAAATCAGGTTTTGTATTGTAAGCCAGGACCCTTCCTGCCTTAAAAACCCATTCCTATTCTTGTTTGTCACATGTGTTCTGTGCACGGCTCAAAATATATGACTATTTCTGTGGCTGCATAATGACACATCAGCAGCTAGAGTTGGAATAATGTATTTGAGCTTGATTTTCTAACAGTTCTTAGAAAAAAAGGAGTTGTTGAACATTTTGCCACGTATTTATAAGTCACTGCTCAAGCCCTAGACACAAGCTCTTGCTGTTACTCCCTGGGCTGACCTCACTGGAAACTCTTTAAAGATCAGCAAAGAGTGAATTGGTGGGTTTGACACAGAACTAAAACTTTATCTTAATCCATGAGGTCTTTTTAAAAAAAATCACACCGTTATTTGGCTGACTTGCTGCTCTTGTGATTTGTGACCTGCAGCCAGAGAGACTCAGTCAGATGTCCCGATTTGCCAGGTGAGCACAGAGGATGCAGCGTCAATGGCAGAGGAGATGCTAACCTATTATGCATGTCCCTTTTTTAGACAGGAATAACCATTCCCAAGGACTCAAATGGCTTTTCAGATCGTGGTGAAGAAAAGGGAATTTAGGATTAGGTCCCTGTGGAAGCAGGGAGGAGCAAAGAGCACAAGATTTGAGATTCAGAATAAAGCTTCTCTTTGATAATATTTTATAGATGTAGACCATATGTGCATTTAGGGTTTATTTCACATACTTTCAAAGCATGGTGCAGTTAATTCTCACTCATGAGACTTGTAGGAGTTACCTACTGTAATGTCTCAATTTTCTCTTCTGTTGCTGCTTGCCCTCCACCTCTCAGGAGAGGTTCTGCTACAGATTGTGCTGCCTGTAAGTCTCTGTGTAATGGTCCAAGGCATGGGTACAGGCTCTGAGCACTAAGTGGGACACAGCTTTGAGGAAAACAGCTGCTCTCCACAAGGTTTTTAATGGCAAATATGCAGTTGGATGTCTTCAGCTGTTCTTCAGCCTTAGCAGGAAGCTGTCTGCAGGCTTAGGGCACATGTCCTCCTTTTTAATTTTATTTTCCAAAACTCTAGGCTTATGGGCTCAGTTTTGTCTAAATTAAAATAGAAACAGATGTTCAACTGCTATGCATGCACATCAGTGGGCTGAGATTTGGGAAAACTGATTATCAGGGATTTCATTAGTTTGTCTTGGAAATGGTGGGATGAGGGAAAGTGTCTACAGAAAAGGTGAGGTTTTCATCATTTATATGAAGTAATCTTTCCCTGTCTCTAGTGTATGGGTATGTGCAAATCCCAAGAAGGAACTCAACACAGAACACTGAATTTTTGTTTTTTTCTCCCCAACGACCTATTTTTTTTCATTCTAGACAGTGACTCAGGGGGGGTGGCCATGAATTTTGAAAATCTATGAGCTGTCTGCAGAGAGTTTTGCACCAAATTTTGTCTGTCTTTACTAATAATCATAAGACATATTTATCTGAATGAAGAAAACCTTTCTATTTCACACTCATGGGTAAATGTGAGCCCAAATATTAAAAAAGCTTGTAGATACATTGGCAATAACATTCATTGGGCTCCCATATTGTACTATGCTGCTGTTCTGAGCAGCTGAATACACAAGAAAACTCATATAAGAGTAATTTTATAGCCTCAACAGTAGTAGCTCCTATAAATCAAGTCTAACATACATGGTCTTTAAATTCAAATAGCCTCCAAGGGAATGCCTGTTTTCTATTAAGGTGGTAGGATTACAGAGGGATTGGGTGAACATTTAATTTTCACAGAATCAGAGAATTATAGAATGGTTTGATTTGGAAGGGGTCTTTAAAAGTCATCTAGTCTAACCCCCTGGCCATAATCAGGGGCGTCTTCAATTAAAACAAGTTTCTCAGAGCCCTGTCCAACTTGACCTTGAGTTTTTACTGGGAAGAGGTATCTACCACCTCCCTGGCCAACCTGCTCCACCCATATGACAAAAATTCCTTCCTCATATCTACTCTGAATCTATTCCCTTTTAGTGTACAACAACCACCCCTTGTCTTATCAGACCAGGCACTGCTAAAACATTTGTCCCCATCTTTCTTAGAGGCCCCCTTTAAGTACAGAAAGGTTGCAATAAGGTCTCCTTGGAGCCTTCTCCAGGCTGAAAAACCCTCAGATTTTCTCTGCAGGAGATGTGTTTCTTGCCTCTGATCATCTCTGTGGCCTCCTCTGGACTCGCTCCGACAGCTCCGTGTCCTTCGTGTGCTGCGACCCCAGAGCTGATGCAGCACTGCAGGTGGGGTCTCACCAGAGCAGAGCAGAGGGGCAGAATCTCCTCACTCCCCTGCTGCCCACGGGGCTTTGGATGCAGCCCAGCACACGTATGGCTCTCCAGGCTGCAAGGGCGCATGGCTAGGTCATGTCCAGCCTCTCATCCACCGACAACCACAAATCCTTCTGGGCAGGCCTGCTCTGGATCTCTTCATCCCCCAGGCTCTGGGTTGCCCCAGTTCAGGTGCAGCACCTTGCACTTGTCCTTGTTGAACCTCATGAGATTCCCTTGGGCCCAAATCTCAAGCTTGTCCAGGTCCCTCTGGATGGTATCCCATCCCTCAGGTGTGTCACCATCCAGTGTGGTGTCATTTTATAAGGCAATACTATTGCAATCAGAGTTCTTGTCTCCAAAACTGAAGCTATTTTTGTAATACTTGTTCTGACCTGGAAATTGTTTGGAAAGACTTTCTGAGTTGGGTAATTGTCATTTGGCTGATGTCACTGATTAAAAGCGATAACACATTTTAAATACATATATCTATGAAGTTACTTGTGTACTCGTGTAATGCTTAAATTGCAAATACTTGTTATAGACATAAATGTTTTTCATAGATTTTGGTTATAAAGAAATAAAATCTTACAGTTTAAGTATCCATTAAGTAACTAAACCCGCTAATTGTCAGCAGAGGTAAACTCAACCTTTCTGAAAGAGCAACATCAGCCAGGATTTCCTTCTGGTGCTGTCATGATGAGAAGTATAACCTCTGCCATCCCCAAAATTATTTCAGACAAATACAGTTTTAATTTCTAATTTTTCTTATTATGCAAATGGAGTTCCCGTGAGGAAAGATCTTTAATATGAACATGTAAATATAACCCATTTTAGCACTTTCTTGATTTGGAATACAGGGGAATAACTCTTTAAGCCCTGTATAGATGACTGAGAAATGCATAAAAACTTTCTTGTTGGTTAGTAGAATTCAGATAAATTGCTGTCTGGAGGACTGTTGTCTATCTTTGAAATTAGAATATTAGACATAAGCCCCGTCATTGTCTTAAAATATAAAATAACATCCAGTCTAGTCTCCGAATTCATGTTGGACCCTGCACTGGGGGAAAGTCACTGCACTAAATGTACTGTTGCTCCTATACACACTAAACAATTTCCTCAAATTGTATTATCGCCTAATATCTGGCAGCATAGAATGTGATTATCCCCTCCTGAAAATGCTTTAGATCTTATCAAGGAGTATGTCTAATCTACTGGCTTTGGAAGTAAATATTACAAGCTGTACACGCTGGATGTAGTCTAATCCAAAGAATTTGAATGTAAAAAGACTGGAAGCCTGAAAGAAGAATGGCTAAATATAATTAGGTTTTATTGCAGATTGCTGTTCCAGTACCTGTTCAGAACTTGTCCATCATGTCCTGTCACAGACAATAGCCAATATTTAATGAGTTTGTTCAGTCCTTTACCTTCTCTTTCATAGTGGCTGAAACAGCTTCCATTTATCTCAGTAAATTGAAGTCCTATACAGAAGTTCATTCACTTAAATACTGCAGAAAAAAATCGCTTACCTCATTGATTGAGTGTCCCTGTGCTGCCTGTGAGTGTCCTTCTACTTAAAGAAATAAGGATTAATATATTGTACTTCTGAGGAACAGGTATCTGTTTTAGTCACAATATTTCCTACAGCGATGATTTTAGGACACATTCAGAATTTAATTTAATTATTACTATCTGTAATCATAGATATCTTTTTTTAAAGCCAGCTTGGAAAAACTGAAGACGGAAACTTCATTACAATTTTGCTAAACAAAATGACAGAATGCTCCTACTTTAAAGCACTTTTTTCTTTTTTTCTTTTTCTTTTTTTTTCCCTTTGCATTTGATTTACAGCTGAGTTTTGAAACACTGTGCAGACTCACAGCATGGTGAGAGCACAACAGATCAAAGACACAAGAGCTTTGAGAGAAAGTTAATTTTACTGAACTCTTTTGTGAAACCTCTTAGTCACGCTGGGCAGTGTTGGTAACTAAATTCAGTGTTTGCATAACCATTCTGGAGCTACCACTGTATTATAAATTATATCACATTGATATTTCTATTAATGAATCCTCACAAAAGCAGAAAAAACAAAAAGGCATAAAAACTTTCAGGAGCAAGATGAGAGAAAATTAACTCATTTCTTGACCCAGACAGTTACCATCACTTTCTGGTTTTATTTCTCCTCTTCAGCTGATTCATCCTTTTCTTGAGAAGAAATTTGTTTCTTTTCCCTTTCTTAAAATGTTTCCATCCCTTCTTTTTCACCTGACTTCTCAGTTCCATCTATCTCTTGTAATATCTGAATGTGTTTGGACTGTGAGTCATATCAGGAAAGCAACATTCTGCAGCCTTATCTTTCAATAGCAAAACTTAATGTAGCTGAAGGCTTTCACTTGCTGAGAGAGAAACCAAGTATAAGGCAAAGAGCTGAACATTCAGCATAAGAAAGAATACTTTTCTTAGGAAAGGTGCATTTGAATTGCATTCTAAACAAACAGACAAAAAACCGAAATATTTGGGAGAAAGATATAAATTAATCAGGGTGATATGTTATATTTTTGTAGGATTTTAAAATATTTTAATTATTTTTATAACCTCTTTATTAATTTTTAAAAATTGTCTAATTAACACTGTTCTTTGAGATTCTGTACTGTATCTTTCTCAAATTTCTGGGACTGATTGCATATGATGCTGGCCAGTCCTGAGGAAATCAATTATCCATATCATCCCTTAGCCATGCTAGTTTTGATAATTGTTCATTTTCACCTTGCCGTTGCTTTCCCCTCTGCGTGTTTCATGAAGTTTAAATGCAGAGATCTTTGGGAAAAGAAAAATTAAAATACTGCACAAGAAGGACAAGATCTGCTAATGTCTGCTTGGTTAATACAGAGAAGACTGGAAATTAAGTGAATTTATTAGTGGGACCATCATCAGGCTGAAGTAAGCATAAAGAGGGTCAGAAAGGAAAGTATGTGAAGACTGGCAGGACAGAGGGGAATCATATATATTTTAAAATATATCTCTTATAACTGTGCTTGGTGTGATGTTCAGGTTGGGTAGAGAAAGACTATGGATATGGAATTAGAGGAAGCCTCTCATTGCAGTGATGATCCCACTGATTGATAGACCCCAATATTGGTCGATGAAACTTTTAACTCTTTATCTAACACTAGTGCCCACGGAAACTATTTTAGGTGACGAAACTTAGATTCCACTGTTTCATTTTTTTTAAGTCAAAAAGCCTGAATTACATATAGTTTTGCCAAACTGCAGCCCATCACAGTCCTTGCTTCTCTCAACAACAATGCCCCAATTGTCTGACACATACAGAAATAAATTAATATATTCTATGTTCCCTCATTAACTTAAAGAAGTGCTGTGCATCTCCACTTAAAATTAACCAACCCATGAACAATCACTTTTATTAGAGAGATAAAAATTAAGTTATAAATTTAAGGAGTCTGAGGAGTGAGGCACAAAGTGTTGACTTATCCTGGTCCCTCAAGTACTATATAAATAAATGTAAGGTCTCAGGTTTCAATGATTAAACATCTAGCTAGTGGCTTTGATGATAACTCAATGAATTATGCATTATTTCGTTTTAGAGGAATCATCGATAGGAAGACAGAAATTTCAGGAGCACGGTGTTTAAAATCTCAGTAAATAATTGCAGAGAACTTATATGCAAATTAGCCTTCTAAGAAAATTTCACTAGGGTAATTATTCTTTGAAAATGTGTGTGTTTTCTTTTAATAGCAGCTTCTTCATCTGTGTTCTATCTTTCAGTACTATGAATATATACAAAAAGGTACGCTTTGTCTAATGATGCTAAGAATTTAATCAATTTTCTTTGAAGGGGTTTCTGAAAGTACGGATCTGCATTTAAATAAGGAAAGCTGTGCTCTGCTCATCCACAGATATCGTTTTTGTTTAAGTTAGCTTTTTATCATCTCAAACTTTATATCATGTTTAGAGAAATACTAGGTAGTTTTGCACTCATTAGAAAAGATAAAGTTATTACGTCCTAAAAGCTCTAAATGTTGTAGAATACCAAGGAATCTTACACAATTCGTTGTGCTGCTTGTAATTGGCAAATAAGAGAAGAAATGTAATTCTCTGCTGTTGTACAGGCATATTAAGTGGAAAGATGCTTTCTGGATTATGTAAAAGACAGCCTAGAGAGACAATGTTATGCTGAAAGGTTAAGGGGAGGAAGTGAGGAATAATAAGCACAGTTGTAAAAAGGAAAAACACATGGAACACTCAGTCGTGCTCAAAAGTGGGCTACACCTCACAAAGTTAGGTAGGAACAAGTGAGAATTTAGAAAGAACGGAATAGAAAATTTGATATTTACATAAAATGATAAGGAGAGAAATAAAAAACATGGAGGATCACAAAACAGGTGATTTTTTTTTTCAGATGCACAGAGAGTCAAATGTATATTCAAAGGGATTTGAAATCCTGTTTCTTTCTAGAGGTTTATAAATCCATTCTTTGTTTTCACAGGAATCCTTAAAAGAGTTCTTTAGATAAGAGACAACATATCTTCCATTTAGCCAAAGTCACAAAGCTTTACAAATACTGTTCGAGTCTTTAAAAGATATTAGAAAACTGTTATCATCTCTGTTTAACCCCTAAAGGGTCATCTTGGAGGTGTTCTCTAGGCTATGCACAGGCAATGATTAGAAATAGTCAAGCTTGCCTTAAAAGGAAAATTTTGGAGTAGTGAATTCCTGGCATGGCAACACAGAGCTCAGCACAGGACAATTCAGCCAGGCTTTTCCTGGGTTGGGCTTTGGTAGAAACTGCCAAGGAGGAGAAATCACCTACAATTCAGCATGTAAGGGTCTGTCATCCCACAGTACCCTGCTGAATTTAATTACTATTTGTCATCAGTATAAATCTTACTGCAGTCTTTTTCTCCTCATAAATAATTTGGAGACTTTTATTAGAGCCCTGTCAGGCTCATGCAATAATTTCCTCTGGACTGCTTCTACAGGCTTCTTTCTACAGAGAAAACGTGGGGAAGGCCGGATGAAATCAAGGGTGCCCCATGGCATAGCTATTGCCAGAGGACCTGGAAATGTGTTTGCCAAGTCTGTGCTTTACATAGAGGAGGAAAAGAGCCATCATGGGAGTTTGTGGTAAGTGTTTCAGAGAAAAAAAGGTACAGATAACCTGTTGTGAAAACTAGTGAGATAGTGAAGGAATGTTTAACATATTAATGTGTTTGAAAAAATTCTCACTGCATTTCTTACTATTAGTATTCTTCAGATTACACATACTTCTGGTATAAAAAGAGAAGAAGCTTGCATTTCTGGGTTATAGTAATATAATTATTATGTATTCTTGAGTAAATTGTGCATCGTTTGCTTTTCATGTTCTCTAATCTGAATCACTATCCCTAGCCTTACTCCTGGAGATAAAGGATAAATTCTCTTTCTGTTATCTCCATATGGACATTGAGGTACTAAACAGTCTCCTTGTTTAGTTGTTTTTCATTATTCTTTGTTATTATTTCTTTCTAGACTACAAGGTTCAGTGGACCATTATCTTAAAATACTAAGATATTTTTATACAGTACTTTTTTATATTCTATACAAGAATATTCCAAAAATACTTATTTACAATCCCATTAAATGATGTCTTGATGTGTTGAAAGGCCAGCGTGCATGTCCATGTATATATCATGCATATGTGTTAACTCAATAAACATGGCACTCACAAAACACTATTCCTTACAGAGATTTTTAACTGCTTCCCAAATGTCAAAGAACAAAAACCTCTCAACACCTTACAGAGGTGCTAATTGTTAATCATTTTTAATTGTGGGAGAAAGAAAGAAAAGAAGGATTTAGGTGAATTGTTAAATTCTACAACAAAATTGAGAAAGAAGTGACTGATAAATTCCTCCTACCTACCTCCTTCCAAGAAAACCTGTTTCTTTCTTTTTTTTATTCATGTGTTGCAGTTTAAAGGTATCATGCATTATTTTTCCTTAGAATCCTAGATGACAACTACACATTTTTGTAAGAGGAACAAACAAAGAGATGTGGAAAATAATACAATAGAAGTTATTTTGTGAGGAATGGAACTAATGGAATTTATTTCCCTATGAGCTTTTTATCATTTCATCACTGCAATACCTCAAGTTTACACCCATCACCACAATTATATAGTTTGATTTGGACTTTCAGTGGGACAAGTATTTCTTGGGCTGTAGCCAAGTTAATTGACACCATGCTGGAAGGATAGCAGCTGAACTATTACCACCTTTTATCAAAGAGAGCACTCTTGAGATCCCAGAGCTGCTGATTTTCAGGAAGTTTGTAACCATCCACGATCTTGTGTTTGCATTTAACACTTCACTGAATTTCGTTGATACTGACCATGAGATTACAAATTTTCTATAGAAAGATGGGAAAGAAGAGCTGAGGAGTAAGTATAGCTGTAAAGCCTACTATCAATAAGAGGCCATATTAAAGAGCAAAATACTTGTGCATATGTAAAGTAGATGAAATTTCCTCCTGAATAGACCTGTAACATAATTTCAACATTATGCCTCCTAGCCACATACTTAGGGAATAACAATCAATTTCCAAATGGGTATGATCTTTTTAACTATTGTTATTATTGTTGTTGCAGGAGTATGTGCAGACTCTCAAAAACACATACAAAAGAACATCAATACCTGGGAAATCACAGTAAGTAGTTAATCAGATATTAATGGATCCAGAATAGTGAATATCTGCATCTCATCATCTCATCTACTACTCAGTGCTGACTGGAAGAGCCCCTGATTTAAGCTCTTGTTTGGCTATATGTGTTCTCCCCTTGTCTCATTTCCACTACATTCCTAATTGCCAAATCTTTTCAGCCAAGAAAAGTCATAACAGAAAACGATGCAGTGTATCCTCCTGAGCCTGCATAATGCAGACATGGAAAACTAAATTTTTTTTTATGTCCTCTCAGGAGAAAACAGTGTGAACAATCAATTTATGAACAGTTAATCTTCTGTAATTTTTAACATCTAGATGCATCTGGATCAGGAATATGTTTCTTATTCCAGGGACAATATGAAAACTTTGCTAAGCCAGCATGGTATGTCACTTTGAATAAATGTATCTGCCATATGGTATTTGAATCATCCATAAAGATTAATTAAATTAATTTGATTTTCCACTGGAATAAACTGAGGTACTGAAGAGTCTAATCTCTGCTTTTGATGCATTGTTGATGCTACAAAAAGGGTTTTAATTTTAGCTTGCTATTTTTCCCCCCATTTTTTTCCCTTCCCTTCTGGAGAAAAAACCCTACTTATGCCTTAAATTTAAAAAAAAAAAAAAAAGTCAACAAACAACAAAACCAGAAATACCTCAAACTCAACCCAAAAACTCCTAAAAAAAGCAACTCTGCACCCTCTCCAATTCTTTATTCTTCTCCCATTGCTGACTCTGCTACAGATCTGCTATGACATAAATGCAACTGAATGGCGCATCTCTTGCTTGAAGCTGTACACAGAAAAGAGAAAAATAGGTCACTGCTTATCTACGCCTCAATCACAGATCAATCCAATTTTCATACAAGTAGTCAGGATTCAAAGATTGCCATTAAAAAAAAGGTCCTGTTTGACTTATTGAATGAAAAGAAATTCAAACTAGTTGGGCAAATTTGCATTTGCAAGTTGACTACCTAAGTCTGTTCATGCATTGGAATACATATATGCATTTAAGTAAGGATAGCTTCTGTGCTGGTGAAAATTATACAGTGCCTTCTCTAAGAAGCTTAAATAAACCTTCTTGTCAGGATCACAATCTCTCTGTCTAACTTTAAACCAGATGATTTGAGCCCCAGGAGTTTCTAGAAACAATGAATGCTGAAGGGAAAGGTGACAGCTCAGTTCCACATAGCTTCCTTTACTAAGATCTGTTGTACTGCTGTAAATAATACACCTAGCAGCAGTGTGAGAGTTGTGTTGAGATATGATGTTTTGCTCCTGAGGTAAGGATTTGCTGCAGGTTAACCTCAATGGACACCTCAGTCCCCCACAGCTGCTTGCTTACCTGCTTACACATCCTGGTGGGATGTGGGAGAAAATTGGAAGTGTTAAAGTCTTAAACCCAAAATTTGTGGGTTGAGATAAACACAGTTTAATAGGTAAAGTAAAATCTGTGTGCTCAAGCAAAGCAGAACAAGGAATTTATTCACCATTTCCCATGGGCAAGCAGGAGTTCAGCCATGCCCAGATGAGTAGGGCTTTATCACATGGACTGGTGACTTGGAAAGACAAATGCAATCACTCCAAACGTTCCCCCTTTTTTCTTCTTCCACCAGTTCTATATGCTGAGTTTGACACCATATAGTATGGGACAGTCATTGAGTCAGTTGGGATCAGCTGAGGGGTCCCAGTATGTCCCCTCCAACTCCTTGTGCACCCCCAGCCTGCTCACTGGTGGGGTGGGCAAGGGACAGAAAAGCCTTGATCCTGTGTGAGCACTGATCAGCAAACAGTAAAAAAGCCCTGTGGTATTGTACTGGTTTGGCCTTGGGGTCCACCGAGCCACTCTATCATTCCCCTTCCCAGCAGGATAGGGGAGAGAGGATAAGATGGAAAACAACTCATAGATTGAGGTAAGGCAGTTTATTAAAGTTTAAAAAAAAAAAAAAAAGTTTCCATAGCAAAGGGAAAAGTTAATCTCTTCTTTCCATCAATGAGTGGTGTTCAGACATTTCCCAGGAAGCAGGGCTTCAGCACATGGAGCAGTTGGTCCAGAAAGCAAACACTGTAGGGTAGAAAATATACCCTACCCCCCTTCCTCTCCTCTCCCTTAGCTTTTATATCTGAGCTGACATCATATGGTATGGAATACCCCTTTGGTTAATTTGGGTCCGCTGGCCTGGCTGTGTCCCCTCCCAGGATCCTGCCCACTCCCAGCCCTTTGGTGAGGGTGGGGGAGAATGTCAGAGGGACAGCACTGCTCAGCAGTAGCCAAAACCCTGATGTGTTAACAACACCCTTCCAGCTACCAATGCAAAGCACAACACTGTGAGAGCTACTAAGGAAAAATGAACTCTGTCTCAGTCAGACCCAATACAGGTATCAAAGCTGGCTTCATCACAAATCCTAAACCTAGCCCTGTACTATTCTGAAGAAAATTAACTACTCCAACTAAAACCAGTACATGTTTATTGACCAAAGGCAGAGCTCATGACAGAGGCTACTGAATTAATTTGTCTGACTATGCTGAAAAAATTTAAAAATACAATTTTGGTCGGTTCATTTTTTATTTTAGGAAATGTTTAACATTTAACCAAGTATAGACTTCAAGGATGATGTTATGGTAGCTCCAAGTAACGCGTGCTAGAAGAAAATCTTATGCGGACATAAAAGGGAGTGATCTCACTGAAGTGAAATAGATACAAACTGATTCAGTGCCATCTGGTCCTGTAAAGTTAAAGAGAAGCTATGACCATGAAAAAATAGCACAATGTTCAGTGGAGCAGAAGGAAAATATCAGAGGATGCAGGATCCTGGGAATTATCTTTATTACTGCTTGATGACACAAAGATGAACAATAAGGGACAATAGACTACTCTGAATAGTTGTACAGGTCTGACACTATATTGTAAAGCAGAATTATTTTCCCATATTTTTCATCTCAAATGAAATTTAGATGAACTAATAAGAAGCTACATATTTTGAGCAATTAATGTGGGAAGATCTGTCAGAATGTTCTCTTCTCTAGCAGTAAACATGAGAAAATGAATGTAATCTGCATTACAATACTCTCTTCTTGAAGGAATGACCTTCTGCCTTAATGTTGTTTCAAGGACAGCAGAAATTATTTGCACAGTATTTATTTTTTGTGTTCATCAAAGTGCTTCTGCATGATTACTCTTACATGAAAAACAGTGTCCATTACACAAATATTTTCATGGAATCATAGTATCATAGAATCATAGAACCATAGAATGGCTTTGGTTAGAAGAGACCTTAAACATCACTAGTTCCAACATCCCTGCCATAGGCAGGGACGCCTTTCAGTAGATCAGGTTGCTCAGAGCCCCGTCCAACCTGGCCTTAAACACTTCCAGGGAATCCACAGCATCTCTGGACCACCTGTTACAGTGCCTCACCACCCTCCCAGTAAAGAATTTTTTCCTAATATCTAATTTAAACCTACTCTCAGTTTGAAGCCATTCTTTGCCTTGTTCTGTCACTACATGCCCTTGTAAATAATTTCTCTCCATGTTTCTTGTGGGGTCCTTTCAGGTACTGGAAGGCTGCAGTTAGGTCATCCTGAAGCTTTCTCTTCTCTGGGCTGAACAATCCCAATTCTCTCAGCCTTTCCTCATAGCAGAGGTTCTCCATCCCTCAAGTCATCTTGGTGGCCTCCTCTGGACTCACTCCAACAGCTTCATATCCTTTCTGTGCTGGGACCCCAGAGCTGATGCAGGACTGCAGGTGGGGTCTCACTAGAGCAGAGCAGAGGGGCAGAGTCTCCTCCCTTTTCTGCTGCCCACGGGGCTTTGGATGCAGCCCAGGACATGTTTGGCTTTCTGGGCTGCAAGGGCACATGGCTGGGTCATGTCCAGCCTCTCCGCCACCAGCATCCCCAAGTCCTTCTGGGCAGGCCTGCTCTGGATCTCTTCATTCCCCAGCCTGGATTGATACTGAGGGTTGACCTGACCGAGGTGCAGCACCTTGCACTTGGTCTTGCTAAACCCATGGCCCCCCTTCTTCAGCTTGTCCAGGTCCCTCTGGATGGCATCCCATCCCTCAGTTGTGTCAACCACACCACTCAGCTTGGGGTCATCTGCAAGTTTGCTGAGCGTGCACTCTATCCCCTTGTTTATATCATTATCAAACATATTAAGTAACACTGGTCTGAATATGGACCCAGAGGGACAGCACTTGTCACTGATGTCCTTTGGGACCCTGAACTATCAACCATTACCCTGAGCTATTGACCATTACCCTCTGGATCTGACCATCCAACCACTTTCTTATCCGTATGACAGTACACCCATCGAATACATCTCTCTTCAATTTAGAGAGAAGAATGTTGTGGGGGACTGTATCAAAGGCTTTATCAAAGCCCAGATAAATAACTTACATAGCCCTCCCCTTGCCCATTCAGGTACTCACTCCATTGTAGAAAGCCACTGGGTTGGTCAGGCAGGTCTTGCCCTCAGTGAAGCTTCCCTGGCAGTCCCAAATGACCTCCCTGTCCTCCATGTGCCTTAGCACAGCTTCTCGAAGGACCTGTTCCATGATCTTCCCATGCACAAAGGTGAGGCTGACAGGGTCCTCCTTCCTACTCTTTTTAAACATGGCTAAAAAGTTTCTCTTTTTCCTGTCATTGTCATGACTTTTCAAATATCATGGAGAGTGGCTTGGCAATTATATCAGCCAATTTCCTCAGAACTCTTGTGTGGAGGATCGTCCCTTTTCCTCCCAGGCTAATGCTTCCCATCTTCTCATCCCTTAGAGAAGAGAGCCTCGTCTGGCGGGCAGCTAGCCCCCCAGGCTGACGCTTCCTATCTTCCCACCCCTTAGGGAAGAGAGCCTTGCCTGGGCAGGAAAGGACTCTGAGTATGCCTCCGCCTCCCAGGCCAGCTCCGCCCACCTTGGGAGCTGGGGTCTGCCCCTGGGGTGTGGGGTAAGGCGTGCCCAGGGCTTGGCTCCGCCCATCCCTCCAGATTGTTCTCTACCGTTATATGGATCATTGGCTCTTTTGAATTGTACCCCTCCTCTTTGCGTTCGGATTGGTTCATGTATGCTCGCACCGCCCTCTCCCTCTTCCCTCATTGGTCAACCCTTTCCCTACTTAACCGGGTGCTTCCAGGCACTCGGTGCCATTTTGTCCTCATGCCACCTACGGACATGGCCCTCCTTCCCCTGCTCTCCCTCCTGACCACCAAGAACCCTCTACCCCAATAAAGGAGAGCTTGGGCAGGAGTTTTCCTCCCACCACCCTTTGCTGCGTCGTCGTCTTCTTTTGCTTCGGTCTGCAACACTCTTGGATGCATAGACTTATTGTACATTCGGTTTCCTCAGGTGGTCGTGAACTTTGCTCCTCCTGTCCCCATCCTACTGTTCACCAACTCAAGATACGTGAGAAGAGAGGTTGCCATTGAAGACTAAGGCAAAAAAGTTAAATACCTCAGCCTTCTCATCTGTTGTTGCCCATTTTCCAGCACGGCTTATTGGGAAGGAGGAGTATCCCTTCTCTGGCTGACATACCTGTAGAAGCCCTTCTTTCTATTCTTTGTGTCCCTTGCCAGATTCAGTTCCAGCTTCAACTTGGATCACTCTTTCTCATCAGCTAGGACTTCTGAAATAACACTAAGCAATCAAAAGAGTTAAGTACTCTTCATTAAAGGTAGAATAATGAACAAGTGTCATTCCTAGGGCATGAATGGAACAGAAGAGGAAAATGCTATGAAAAAATATTTTTTAACCTATTAGGTTTAGTGGTATTTATGCAAACACAGGAAGCTGCCAAGACTATATTTGTCTTTTTTTTTTTCTCTACCATGCAAAATACTAATCTAATAAACCATTATGAATGTAATATGCTCTGATCTATCTTAAATAAACAAGACGTGTTCTGAAAGCATAAAAGAAAAAGTCTTTATTGTAGATAAAATCAAATTAAGTTCAAGGCTTATAATTGAAGCTGTTTGTGCCTCAAGAAAAGATTAAGCTATAAAAGAACTAAATTGAAAGGAAAGCAAAGTGTTTGAAGGGCAGATAAGGTCACCATAAAGAAGGGCAACCAGAGTCAGAAAGATGAAAATAGACTAACAGCATGAGCAAATAACTAGTTTATTTGATTTAGTGTAAAAAAAGGAAGGCAATAAAGTAAGGAATCAAACACCTGAAAAAAGAATGTGTCTGGAAAAGGTAATATACCAGCAAAAAAGGACCAAAATAAAAGACTTAGGCATTATTACAAAAAAACCATATAATCTTCAGCAGAGAACTCAAATAACCTTCCCAGATATGTGACAAATCTAGAAGCCAGGGAAGCAAATACCCAAAATGTAAGAGACAAAATACTCAGAGAAATGTCACAATGAATTTGAGATTTTAGAGTGTTCTTTTTTTTTTTTAAATATCATTTTAATCAGAATATGAGAAATTAATTTCTACATGCTGTACATTTTTAATGTTATGTTGCAGTATGACTGGGTAATACAAGATATCCTTTAAGCATAAAAAAAACCCTAGTAATGTGGGGGATAAGAAAAAAAACATTTTTTAAAAATAGCTAGATTATCGAAAAGGTACATTAGGATGAATTACTGGTCAAAATGAGCTTAGAAAAAATTGTTTAATCAACTTCTCCATGTTTTCAACACAAATTCTTTAAAAATCTGATCCTAAAATTGTCCTAATACCTTCATCAAAAGAAACTCTTATTTTCTTTCTGAAGCCTGTCTACAGTAACGACAGGCCTTACATCTGCCATTGACAGTAGTTTAAATGGTTCCTTAGCAGTGTTGGGGAAAGATATTTCATCATGAATCATAGTCTGAAGCAGCTACAGGGACATTATTAGCAGAGTCAAAGCAGGTGACAGTGAAATGTTATCTAGAATTGCTGAGTATTATTATCTTGGAGTGTTGATTTAATGGCAGACAGAAACTAAGCAATTGAATGATGTCTACTCTACTTCTTCTTCTGTGTGACATCTCCACATGCCCCTGTCAGCTGTAGAGGAGATGAGGCTGAAGAATCCTAAGCTGCCAGGACTCTTGTAAAGCTTTCTAGCTAGAAAAATGCTAACAGCTGGAGTCTTCTTTGGAAATATTTATAACAGAGATCTACACCTTACTGAAAGTCATAAAGAGCAACAAGTAAAAGTTTCCATGTTTATCTCAGTGAGACCATTCTAAAAAAAGGACACTGATAAATTAGTTGTTTAACCTTGCAACAAGATTTTAGTCTTTGAAGGGAAATGTAAGTCCAAGTCGGAAACATTTAGCTGTGCAGAAGGAGGTTGTTGTCTATATGTGAGTGTGGGTCTAATTTTTCAGCATTTGCTGTGGCTGTTGTGCATTAGGCATAGGTCCCAATACAGCTCCAAGATCAGCATTCTTGATATTCTCAAAAGCAACTTGTTCAGGGAGTTAGCCACTGTCCCAGAAGCCTTTTTGATCATGAAAGAAATGTAAAAAACTACAAGGATTCCGTGAAAAACTCAGCACCACAATTTAGATGTTATGCAAACTTCGGCACTGTATGGCTTCAGAGGTCAGTGAAATGAAAAATTCATTGTCTGCATTTTTTGGAATGTTCATCCCTGTACATGCTTAAAATCTGTTTTGACAGCCAAAGGAAACCTCTGAGGATTGCCCATAATTAACTGGCTCTTGCACTGTTCAGTTAGCACTGGTTTTGAACAGTGTAGGGATTTTCTTTATTCTGCGGGGTCCTCTCTGCTGCACAAACGGTTTAGTCCATTCTGGGGGAGATGTTCAAAATTAGACATTTTTCTCTCCAGCAGTCTGCTTTCTTATTTCACACCATCTAGTTTTTATTTACCTATGCTGCACAGTCCTTAAATATCACAGAGGCAGAAAATTCAAAATGAAGAAAAAGATCTTTCATCTCAAGTGTATCAAATCTTACGGTCCAAAGTGTTCTACTTGGCCATCACATTTTGCTAAGGCAAGCAATACTGAATCTGTTCAGAAAATATCCACCAATGACATTTTAGTGTTCAGAGATATTTCTGCTTTATGCCTTCTGCACAAACTGTGGTTGATATAAGACATTTGGATCGCTCTTGTGGAACTATAGCCTCAAGATATGGAATTGATACTTTCTGGAATAATTCCATTATTTCAGAATCAATAACTGTTGACATTGCAATCTTAACTGAGAGCTTACCAAAGCAATCTTGCCTCTCTACTGCATCTTTGTAGCCCCATACCTCCATGAATTCTGGTTCTTTCTTTCAGTAGTATCTCTGCCGTGCATATTGGCGAGATACATGTTCTTAACTTGATAGGAAAATCTGGAAAAAATTGTGTGAAGTCAATGACCCTGTATTTATACAGACTAGATGGGATTCAATGTTATTATTTGAAGAAGTTGAATTCTTTGAAGCAGATAAAAGGAGCTATGTATGTGTAACTCTGTAGATGAACTCCAGTTGAGAATACATATTTTCCTGCTTTCCTTACTATGTTCCTACTTTTGCTTATCACATTCAGTGAGGGCTGTCTGGAATCCCCTAAGTACAATAAATACTTTTTCGGCAGTGATACAATTAAGAAAAGCTCAGTGTTTATGAAGTACTAATGGAGACAAGTAGGTCAGATCTCAGAATCACAGAATGGTTCACGTTGAAAGGGACTTCTGGAGATTGTCTTTCAGGGCTACCTAGAGCAGTTTGTCCAGAACCATGCCCAGATGGCTTTTGAATACCTCACGACATCTCTGGGCAACCTGTTCCAGTCACCCTCATAGTAAAAAAGGGTTTCCCAATCTTCAGCTGGAACCTCTTTGTGCCCATTTCCTATTGCTCTGTCACTAGGCACCACTGAAGAGAAGCAAGCTCTGCCCTCTTTACTCTCCGTGCAGCAGGTACTTATACACACCTGAGAAGTATTCTGGAGGCTCGGTACTGCAGGCTCTCTCAGACCTGCCTTATGAGATGTCTTTCAGTCTCTCCCTCCAAGTGCTGGCAATCCTTTGCCTAATGCAGCCTAACACAGTACTTGCCCCTTTTGTCACAAAGGCACACTGCTGCCTTATGTCCACCTCGCTGTTCACCAGGACTCCCAGGTCCCTTTCTGCCAAGCTATGTTCCAGCAGGGTGGCCCTCAGCATGAGAGAGTGCATGGGGTTATTCCCCCTCAGGTGCAGGACTTTGCTCTGCCTTTCATTGAATTTCGTGAGTTTCCTGTAGACCATTTTTCCAGGTGGTCCCTTTGGATGTCAACATGACCCTCTGTCATATCAGGCACTCCTTCTAGTTTGATGTAATTTGCAAACTTGCTGAAGGTGCACTCTGCCCCATCATCCAGCTCACGAATTAAGATTTTGAACAAGATTGGACAAAGTATTGACTTCTGGGATACACTGCTGGTTGCTGGCCTCCAACTAGATTTCATGCCACTGGTCACCTTCCTCTGGGACCATACATTCAGCTAGATTTCAATCCACCACACTGCCTTCACATCTGACCCATATTTCATCAACTTCCCTGAATGGATTTTATGGGAGTCAGTGTTGACAGTCTTCCTAAAATCAAGGAGGACCTGGCCATTAATTTATTTGTGGAAGTTTATTGAGTGGGTGAAGCATAATGACTTCTTGGAGGATCCATGCAAACTAGTCCTGATGAATTTCTTGTTGTTCATGTGTCTGGAAATGATTTCCAGGATTAAGTGCTCCATTACTATTCTAGGAATCAAGGGAGGTGAGCAGTCCCTGGTTACCCCTTTTGAAGACTGGGGACTTACCTTCCTCCAGTCCTTGCACACTTTTCCCAGACACCGTAATCACTCAAAGACAATCAAGAGTGGCCTCACAGCGACACCAGCAGTGCCTCAGCACATATGGATGCATCAGGGACTATAGAAGTGCATATGTCAAGGTTACTTTAGCGTTCCCTGACCTGATCCTCCAGCCCCTGGTCTTTGGGGCCTGGCGTTCCTGAAAGCTAGTCTTGCTAGTAGAGAATGAAGCAAACAAGGCATTCAGTACCTCAGCTCCATGTCCTGGGTAACCAGGTATCCTGCCCCATTCACCCCATTTTCCTCAGGCTTCCTTCCATCACCGACGTACTTGCAGAAAGTAATTTCTTGCTTTTGACATCCCTTACATCCCTTCCCAGATTCAGCTCCAGGTGTGGGCCAAAGATTTCCTAACCATGCATGCCCAGGTGGTGTCTCTATACTCCTTCCAGATTTCTTGTCTCTAGTTCCACCCTCTACATGCTTTGTTTTTTGTTTGAGTTTTGTCAGGAAGTGCTCTTTTATTGATGTGGGCCTTCTGGCATTTTTGGTTCATTTCCTGTTCAATGAAATGGACAGTTCTTGAGCTCAGAAGATGTGATCCTTGAATATCAGCAAGCTTGCTTTGGCTCCTCTTCCCTCCAGGTCTTATCCCATGGGACTCTTCCAATCATATGCCTGAAGACTCTAATTTCTGCTCTGCTGAACTTGAGCTCTATGATCGTGATTTTTGCCCTGCTTTCTCAGGATCTTGATACCAATAGCCAATTAATATCTATGGCATTGTACAATCCAGGAAGGATTGTTCTTCATTACAAAATTCAGGTCATAATGCTAATAGTTTTGTAAACTGGGACACATGACAATTTCTAAAATTGAGTATTGTCTTTTACAGTCAGTAAAACTCCTTTTACCACTCCTCTAAAGTTAAATCCACCTCCCCAAACAAAGCAGAACAAAATCCATGAAAAAATATCCATAAAAATAGGAGTATTAGGCATCAAATATCTTACAAATTCACCCTTCCTTGGACACTATTCTATCAGAAGATGTGCTAATAACAGAGGGCTTCTGAGAAGGGTGCTTTTAACATAATATAGAAATCACCATATCATTTCTGATATGACTTAAATTTTTTATGGAACAGTCTTCATATGTTTCAAAAATTTCCCCAGGCTGGTACTCATTATCTTGAAAAAAATAATTTAGAACTTGTGTTTTCCTTGAAACATTTCTGACTTTATCTATTCCTTTTCAAATGATTTGCAAAACTTCTTCTTATCTTGAATCCACTTTTAATTTTGTTCCATAATCTCATGATAAAATCAGTGCCTGTTTATGACCATTTTCCCCTCTAAAAGAGATGTTGCCTGGTCTCCAATTTACAATTATTTATATTCTGCTTGTACCTCAATATTTTTCTATCCATTTTCATGTACTCTTCCCTGCCAATACAAAGATAAATATAAATACTTATGGATTTGTCTATATGGATATAGGTAAATACGCAGAGTGAAAAGTCAGATCTAGCAGTCAGATACTTTCACATTCCGTGAAACATCAAGATTGAATACTGGATGTAAAAAAAACCAAAAGAGTCACCTAACATGTTCCAATTAACTAAATGCCAAAGGTCTACAATAAGATTTTCAGTCCTGCATAATTGAATTACAAGTACTTTGTTTCCCTTAATTTCAGTCCAAGAGATCAATCAAAACTTCATTCCAATTACCTGAAGTTTGTGGATATTGACAGCTTACAAGAATTTTTGTTTTGAATAATTCATAGGGAAAGATATATCTGACTTTATTTTCATGTGGCTAGTGTATCTGCATGCAAGGGTCTAGAGTGTATACATCGGAAAGAGAGGAAGATGGTTACACAACTTTTAGAATGATACAGAGGGACATGCCAGGGATAAACAGGTGCATTTTGGTAAATCAAAGAATTTCGTATTTCTGAAAGCTACTACCTATTCACCTACATAATTTAATTTTACCATAAAATCTTATTTTGGAATCAGGTAGAGAAAATAGTTATTTTCCTATGAAAAAAAGTCCATGTCTCCATGAATAAGCTATTAAATCAAGGTTGGAAGATAAGCAACAATAAAACATGGATTTCAGGTATGTCAGACTTCACACTTCTATTTCAGAAGTTTTCATTTACCATTTCCATTACTAAAAGATTTGGGTTTTTTGATTGTACTTTTCAACATTTTTAATCATCAGTGGTGATGATTAACAATGCTGAAAAGTTCTACTTTACAGCTAGCATTTTGCAAAAAGGAGAGAAGCAGAAGTTATCACAAAGAGGTTTCCAACAGTGTGCAACAGTGCAGCTAAAGTGTAACTGGATTATGTAATCTAATTACAAAGGGGAAGAGAAGACTATTACTCTTGCATTGTATATTTTGTCAGAAATTGGGTTAGGAGATTGGATAGAGATCAGAACTGTGAGGTCCCAAACCAGAAAAGTTGAAATGAGAATATTGACTGTAGCTATGTCAACAAATACTAGAATATAGTACATGTTATCTATATATTTATGCTTAGCTGTATTTATCTATTTCATCTTTGATTTCCTGCTCTTGTATAGGAACAACACCAGCTGAGCACTTAATATTTGCACTGAATGATTCTGTTCAATACCAGCTGTGGCACCACTTACTTTCTAATTCCAGTGAGTGTGCTCTTATTAAATTTATATTTTCCCTTTTATGTTGACAAGAGCATCTACCTGGTTTCTGTAAAAATACAAGAATCTTAGTGTCATAATTCCAAGGTCCTTTTGATCAGTTTTATCTGAATAATTGTTCATTATTAGGATAATAAATGCATTGGCAACAAAGAAGAGAATTCCTGCTCAGTCCAAGGACTAGACTTGGACTGTAAATGGATGCAAGAACACCAAAGACAGTAGGAATCTTTTGTTAAGAGTATTTTACTTGGACTTTGGCATGCAGAGTGCAGAGACTAATCACTACTTCCCTTTGAACTGTAAGACAGATGGATCACAAAGGCCTTGATTGTGACCTAATTTATTTCTGATTAAGATCGATAGAAGATAATCTCCTCTCAATCTAAGCCAAACCAAACAGAAGAATTATTGTTGTTTAAAGGCCCTATGGTTACTCTGAGGTTTGGACAATTTGGGAACTTGCAAAAGTTTTCTGAATCTCCGTAGTTCATCTGTACAATTCAGAGCACATTTTAAGGACTTTTTCCTACAAATAACCATTTCACAACACATTTCATTCTAACTCTCATCTCTTCTTTTAAGCTGTAATTCACAGCCCTTGTTCTGCTCTAGTTTCCCTCACGCATTGTAATGACATGTAAAGACATAAAAGAAGATAATAAAGATTTTGTAAATGATGCATTAGTGAAGAACTTTTTAGAAGATACTAGAAATTTAAAATTACAGGATAGTTTTTGAAATAGCATGACAGAAAAAGCACTTTTCTGTTATGTGCTTCTTTGCCACTTTCCAGAAGAGGTGAGTTCTCTCTTAGTGAACATTATCCAAGATCACATTGTTTTAAGCTCCTATTTATTTGTTCATGTCCTTTCTGTATTCCTTTGACCCAAAAGCTAAAGAAAATAATTTTCTGATCTTATTTGGCAAAACATTTTCATATTCATTGTATGTTTTACTTGTGTGATGATTTTGAGATTTAGGTCTAACATGAATCAGAGAATCACAGAATCACAGAATGCTTGGGGTTAGAAGGGACATCTGGAGATCATCTAGTCCCACCTCCCTGCTAAAGCAGGTTCACCTATAGCATGTTGCACAGGATCTTTTCCAGATGGGTTTTAAATTTCTCCACAACTTCTCTGGACAGCCTTTTCCAACACTCTCCCTCCCACCCTCAAAGTTAAGAAGTGCTTCCCCATACTATGAGTAAATTTGACAAGTAAAAAAAGATTTAAGGCTATGCCAGTGTTTCTAATTGTCCTTGCTTTGTTATCTGACTCAATCTATATACTCATTAATTTATTTTGCATATTTTATAGGAGATATTTCTAACCATAATTAAAAATTTGCTCATATTTTAAAATACAGCAGATGGGTAAACCTTTCAAGAATTAGTTTTTTTTGTGGTTGTATAATGTTCTGCATTTAAAATATGTACATTTATTCTCTATATTTATGAATATTTATTTTCCCTCTCAAGTTGAAAGCTAGAAATCAGAATATAACCTATAAAAGTCTTCTATCTAACATTTCAGTTCCTATCCTATAGTCGAGTTAGAAATATGTATGTGAGCAAAGCTGATGAGCCACAAATAAAAAGCATAATCTCTATCCGATGGGCTAAGATACATAAAATGAGAACAAACATCAGTTATAACATTGTTTCCTGAACAACCTTTATAACCCTTTTCAGCTTTCATGTCATTTGAAAGATTTAGAGTTTCTATTGAGCACTTCATCTAAGAGCAAATTAAAGTCTCAGGCAATTTTGATACACTCATTTACTCTAAAACAAACACTATCTGTTTTGTTCAGCAGAGTGTCCTGAAAGTGCACAGAGTGAGAAACATCTTTCACCTTGTAATATGAGATTGTCAACCTGTTTTTTTTGTTTACTAGTCTGGATTTTTCTAGCAACTGTACAAGGCTGTTAGTCATCAGCATATTAATTATCGCTACATCTATAAGAGTAATCCAGTAAATCCAGGTTTAAGCAGTTACCCCAGTTTCAAGAGTTCTAATGTTATTTGCATTTCACACTATTAATATGTAAGATGAATACACCCTCATTACACCTCAGAGAGATACTAAGATTGCTCAATGTAAAATAAAATTGCTAAAATATAGGCCTCCGAGTAAATTTCCTCCTTGAACTTCACTGTACTTCAGAGGTACCTTCCTCTTAGCAGACAGTCAGAAAAGTGGCCTGCTTTTCCAATATGTTCTGAGTGCAGTTCAAATTTTTTGTGTGCCAGAGAGATTTGGTACTACATAGCACACTTTTTTGAGGCTTCTTTCTCAGAGGGCTATGATACCATTTAATGTACCACAATACTAATGTCCATGCCCCAAAGTAATTTTACAAAAATAGTGAATGGTTATGTGAGATTAGATTT
Organism: Acanthornis magna; assembly: GCA_036785705.1. Taxonomy (NCBI): domain Eukaryota; kingdom Metazoa; phylum Chordata; class Aves; order Passeriformes; family Acanthizidae; genus Acanthornis; species Acanthornis magna. The sequence continues at coordinate 138,206 of JAWUZG010000060.1, read as the reverse complement.
TTTTACCTTTACAAGAAATAAAAAAAATTGCAAAGCTTGACTGACTTTGTTTTAAAAAGTGGTTTGGTCTACAGTGGGGAGATATACTTGTCATTTAACTTAGGTGTCCCAAATTTGATATTTTTTGTACTCAGCAAATACGAGATGTGGCAGTTCACTTTTGGACATGTGGGGTATTTGGGAATGCGATAGGTACTGTATTGCCATCTGTGGTGGACCGAACTCGATTAACTGCCAGACACCCACCAAGCTGCTCTATCACTCACCTTCTATCAACAAAATGGTCAGAAAATACTATGGAATAGCTCACAACTTGGGATAAGGTTTCTTACCAATTACCATCACAGGCAAATCCAGACTTGAACTTGGGGAATTTAATTTATTGCCAATAAATATTAAAAGAGTAGTATAGTGAGAAATTAAGGCTAAAACCCTTCCCCCTACCCCTCCAGGGCTCTTCCCAGGCTCAACATCACTCCTAACTCTTCTACCTCCTTCCCACAAGTAGTGAAGGGCAATAGGGGTTGCAGTCAGTTCTTAACACATTGTCTATGTTTCTCCTTCCTTTCTGGGAGAGCTCTTCCCCTGCTCCAGTGTGGAGTCAGTCCTTGGGAGATACTTCATGAGCCACTTCATAAGCGCTCCAACATGGGTGCTTTCCATGGGCTTCAGCTCTTCAAGGACTACTCCAGCACGGATCCTTTCTTCAGGATACAGTCCTTCAGGAACAAACTGCTCAAGCATGGGCTGCCCATGAGCCACAGGTCCTGCCAGGAGCTGGCTTCTGCATGGGTTCTCCTGCTCTATTCAAGGAATATCCACTTGCTCAAATGTCGGGTCTTTCACAGGTTTCAGGGGCACAGCTGCCTCACCATGCTCTGCACCACAAGCTGCAGGGGAATCTGCTCTGGTGCCTGGAGCACCCCATGTTCTTTGACCCTAGTACTGCAGGATGGTTTCTCACACATTTCCTCAGTCCTCTCTCACAGCTGCTGTGCAACCTTTTTTAACCTTCTTGAATATTTTACCATGCTGCTGGTGGGCTCAAATTTGGCCACTGGCAGGTTAATTTTGGAGGCATCTGGAACTGGCATTGTACAACATGGGGAGAGTTTCTCCTGTTTTGTCATAGAAGCCAGTCCTGCAACCCCCCTTGACAAAACCTTGCCACGTGTGCTATGTGTTGTCAAAATTGAGACGCTGTAAAATAAACATAAAGCAGATATCTAAGGAAATTATTAGCAAATATTTTGGGCTAGGCAACAAAGGGGAATTATTCTTCAAGATCTCAGGGCTGAATTAATTCACCCAAGGTCCACCAAGTTCACTTTGTTGAGATGAAGATCCACTTAACACTCTGAAAATGTTACTATCTATGTCTAAGAGGAAAGAGTTGATTTTAATGCTATTTCTAAACACCCTTAAGTTATACATAGAAAGTTTCCTTTGATTTTGCGATACTGAAAATAAATGCCACTCAAAAAAGACTACATAATTTCTGCTCTTTCAAGAGCCTTTATGCTTCTTTCTTTTCTTGAAATAATTCTTTTAGCCACATTCTTCAGACACATTTTGATCTCTTTCCAAAAAAAAAGGCTCTTAGAGATTTTTTGTTTTCAACGGTTTAAACTATCTGAGAGTCACTGCCTTCTTGTTTGTCTTTTATCAATCATAACAACAGAATTCAGCAACGGGCTGACTTCATCCTAACAGTAATACTGAGAAAATATCAATAGATGAGGTAAGCAAGCTAGAATATTACAACAATGTTAAATCTGCTTACTACAGATCACAGGCAATGCATCACTGAGATGACAAGAAAATTACATTGCTGAAAGAATAAAAACTGATAGGTAGAAGTAGACATAAGAAGCAGAAGAATCTGATGTTTTCCTTAATAGTCCTTAATCTTATTTTGCAAGGAGTACATTACAAGAGTAAAAGCCACCTGTGCAGGTTCAAATCGGAAACATTATGAAAGAATTTCTCAAGACATAGTAATCAAACATCCAGCAGTTCACAGACTGGAGTAGAGAGGATAAAAAACAATCAAAAATAGTCTCAAAAGCACAGTGGAGAGTAAAAAATGTTAAAAGTAAAGCCTCATTTGGTAAGTAGAGTTTTACAGTAAAAAAGGAATTAACAAAATGTAAAAGTGGAAAGTTCAGAATTACCATGAAAAGTCTGCCCATTCTCAGACACAGATGTTAGTCCAAAAATCTAGGACAAATTTTATTCAAATTCACATCCAAAATGCGTCATTTAGGCCCATCTCTCATAGAAATTAATGTAGAATAAAATTTTGCGGAGGAAAATCTATTTAAATTTACAGCATAGAGGTACTGAGTGCTATCTGATTTATATATGCCCAAAGTGTGCCATTCATCATGTTCTTCATATTTGTCTGAATGGTCTGCTTTAAATCACAACTCAATCAAAAATAAATCACAGCCTAATCAGAGTTTTGATTTTTTTTCAAAATGTATTTTGCAACACTTAGGCCACATTTGTTCTGTTGCTTTGAGGTTATAACAGTAAATAAGCTAAAAAATAGTCTTATTGTAGTGAAATGATGGGTTGGCATAGAAGTTCATAATTATTTCCTTGCCTTTTTTTTTTAATCTTTGAGCTAAACTAATGAGCAGAAATACTGAAATGAGCTTGTAACTATGTCATTGACTATTTATGCATCCTATCTATCATAATACATATGCCAGTGTGCTATTATGGTTAAAGTCATGTCAGTAGGGAAACTAATAGTGAAACTCTCTTACACTGAGTCTAAAATGTTGCCTACCAAGTGCAAATTAAATTTTAAAAAAGTTCAAATATTTATATTATCTCTAAAATTAATTTATCTTCAGTAGTACAATAAGCATCTTATAATAATAATCAACATCTTGATTATAAGAATTTGAATTCTGATTAACATATTGCTCTATTTACTAATCTGTACAGTGCACTACAATAATATAGAAAGCCATTTTAAAGATAAAAATTGAAGAAACATAAAAATAAAAAAAATATGGAAAAGACTTCACAATATTTTACTGGTGAGTAGAATTAAATAGCTTTCCTCTTTTGGGTTCTGTAATATTCTCCATGGATTCCTATTCATTTTAGTTATTTTAACATTGATATGTGAGTTGATATTCTTCTATGAAGCATTTGAGAAAAGTTTAAATTGGAGTACCACAATGGATAAGTCTTACAAAAGTAAGAATAACATGTGGAAATGCAAGATTTCACTACTAAAAAACAGGTTGGTGTAGTTTTATTTTGAGGTCTTTTTAGATAAAAGTAACTTTGTATACCATTGATTCCCTATTACCAAAGGAGTGTAATAGAGTCTGCTGGTACTGATGTTCTAAATGTAAAGTCTACTACCATCCTAATTCATAACAAATCTCCTTTAATGCATGCTGGTGCATGATGCATATCCATAACTTTATGCTAATGGCTCAATATGTCGACTCAAAAAAACAATAATCAAATTATTTAAGTAAAAGGCTTAAAACACCAGTGTATGTATGTGCAGCATGCATTTTTGAACATATGATGTTAAAGTGTTTTCAATACTGGAGGGGAGGGAGGGGCTTCACCTTTAATTCTAAACTTCTCTGTAGACTTTAGAGGATGAACATACTTGACCACAAATTTCAAGAGTAGAAGAGGAGTAATAACCACAATAAAGTGATATATCTGACATCGATGTTGGACTAAGCTGGACTACCTAAGATTTTAAAATAACATGAAGTCTGTGGGAATGATAGTATTTCTGTGACTGTATAACATATTTTGAGACAAAACAATGAAAAATCTATGCTTGAGTCCTTCCAAGACATTGTGTTTGATTGTCCACAAGCAACACTTTTAACCATTGACAGAAGATGACAGAGATTGACCAGATGACAGAGATTACATGATACATGGGTTCCTTTCATCTGTAACTGTAGGAAAAGAAAGTATACAGTCCTTGTTTGGTGCCTGAAACTGATGTGATATGTCAATGTAACAAGCAAATATAATATATAATTTGATACACTGACAAAAAACTCTTAATCTGTTTTCCAAGATACTACTTCAGAGTAAAGATTACGTACTGAACTCATTATAATATATACCTTCCAAATGCATATAAAATTAATTTTTTTTGAGTATTTGACACATGAATTATTGCACAGATTACTGTTATGATTATTCTGGATTTATTCACAGTTAGCTGGTACAGTTTGTCAATCCTCATCTAATTCACAATGCAACATAATTAGTAAAAGGGCATGAACTTTTAGCCACAAAGTGAGATTTAAAACAAAAACTAGAACATTCACATGAGGTTTTAAGTTTTTTAGTGTAGCTCCTGATGATAATGGGTGTAACATTCAATCTGTTCATCTGTCTTAGTTCACCCTCATGCTTTTTAATTTATTAGTTACATCAATCATTAAACAATTATCTGGGGAGCTGGCTTTAAGTGAAGATAAAGTGAAGTAAGGAAAGCTGAAATTAAAACTGACCTGGATAAAATATGGTAGTTCTTCATGCAAAAAGATCAGCACTTAATTTTGGTATTTTCTAGGACTAGTTTTTCCTCCTTTTTTCTCTCTATGCCTTTTATGTATTTTTTTTCCTCTTTATCCTTTCTAAAAAAGTTAAAATGCAGGGAGAAAATAAAATTTGGCAAAGAATGCAAGAGAATATCAATTTTGTGTTTATTTTTCTGGAAAGGTACAGATTAATACATTTGTTTACTTTTTAGAGTGGCAGTTTATTTGTTCATCATGTACTAAGAAATAAAGAAATCATCCCCAATTAGTGTGTCTGATAGTTGAGTGACTGAAGAGTTCAGAATAATACAGATGGCCAGGTGGCCGTGTGGGGCTGTGTGGAGGATCGCCCCTCTTCTTCCCAGGCCAATGCTCCTTATCTTCTCACCCCTTAGGGAAGAGAGCCTTGCCTGGGCGGGAGCTGGGTCTGCCCTTTGCCTTCCAGGCTGACGCTTGTTGGGGTAATCGGGCCTTGCCTGGGCGGGCTTTGAGGCGTGCCTAGGGCCTGGATCTGCCCATCCCTCTAGATTCTTCCCTACCGTTATGTATATCATAGGTTGATTTGAATTGTACCCTCCCCCCTTGCGTTCGGATTGGTTCATGTATGCTCGCACCGCCCTCTCCCTCTTCCCTCATTGGTCAACCCTTTCCCTACTTAACCGGGTGCTTCTAGACACTCGGTGCCATTTTTTCCTCATGCCACCTACGGACATGGCCCTCCTTCCCCGGCTCTCCCTCCCGACCACCGAGAACCCTCTACCCTAATAAAGGAGAGCTTGGGCAGGAGCATTTCTCCCACCACCCTTTGCCGCGTCGTCATCTTCTTTTGCTTCGGTCTGCAACAGGGCTGAACTGCCAGTTGGAGTTAACCCACACCACCAGAATGAAGATTCTTTTGAATTTTGTATGGCATTGAGAGACAGAGTAAACCTTTCTTTCTTCTCAAGAGATTTGATGTGTGAGGTCCATTTCAGTAAATACACTGATCTACAGAGATGTTGTCTGCCTTTGAGCGTGTTACCCTAAATTCTCAAGACAATCACTGGAAAGAAATAGGCATTTTGAGAGCAATCATGTACTAACCATACCTATAATTTTTCTTGACCAGAAAAAGAACTTGCAGTGATTAGTGAAAGTGCAGATGTTTACATTTAGTGAGAAGAATTGCACCCTGGTCATGTACAGTGTTAAACTGAAGCACCAAATAGGTGTGCATTTTTGCTGTGTAAATAGAAATAGTGAATGTTGGACAGAAGAAGGAGGAAACGACAGAGAGAAATAAACATGCTTGATTTAATATGGACCTCCAAAGGAGTATGCTGCTCATAGGATAGGTCATATTCTGTGCTGAAAATGAGTGTACACATTGTTTCAAGGAGCTTTTGTGAGGAACACAGTCCTGGATGGTCTAGTTTTAATTATATACTTTAAAAGTTGATATATCAGATAGTCTGTCACAGATGTGCTGGGATATGTTTTTAAATTATTTCTTTCTTATCTAAGCCTGCGGCAAGGAAGCTTGAAGGGAAAACTCTGAGAGAAAAATCCAATTGAATTTGGTTTTCAACAGCTTCACAAAGGAAGAATCTTACTGGAATTATCAGTGAAATTGAAATGAAGCTATGCACACCAAAGCATAAGAAATGCATCACAACCAACATGCATTTGAATATAGCTTTGCAGCTCTAAAAAATATTGTGTAAGTTCTAGCTTCCTTACTTGAGATACTTTGTTAGGCACCAAAGGAAGAATTTGGCCTAGTACAATATATCTCATTCCCTGCATAATAAAAGGAGAGAGGTAAGTGATTCCTAAAAGATGTCATATCTGACCAAGTGTTGGCATCTAGGATGTAACCTACCTTAAGTGTTTATGGACATTCAAGAATAAGGCTTAGCCTGAGATAATAATCTGTGCAGTGTTATAGACATTGGAGAGAAACAGTTTCTCTCAGGGAACAACTAAACAGACACAGACAGCATTTACTGTGTGGGTGCCAAGCTGCCCATTGTTCTGCATTGATTACAGATGGACCCTGGCTCATTGTCATAAGCGAGTCTCCTCACTAGTGAATAGCAAAAGGTCGGTGAGACGTTCCAGACTTGATGTATCATAGAATCATAGAATGGCTTGGGTTGGGTTGGGATCTTAAAGATTATTTGGTTCTAACCCCCCGCCATAGGTAGGGATGTCACCCACTACACACAGTTGCTCAAAGCCCTGTCTAACCCAGCCTTGAACAGTTCACCCACAACTTCTCTGGACATCCTGTGCCAGTGACTCATCATCCTCACAGTAAAGAATTTCTTCCTAACATCTAACTCATCTCTCTCCTCTCTTTACACTTGCCTACGTAAAAATGCTCTCTCTCTTTTTGATAAGTCCCTTTTAAGCACTGTAAGTCCACAATGACATCACTCCTTGATCCTTCTCTTCTCCAGGCTGAACAGCTCCAACTCTCAGGCTGTCTTTACAGGAGAGGTACTCCAGTCCTCTGATCAGCTTTGTGGTTTTCCTGGACTTGCTTTAACAGGTCCATGTCTTTCTTGTGTTGAGAACCCCAGAGCTGATGCAGCACTTCATGTGGGGTCTCACCAGAGCAGAGCAGAGGGGCAGAATCCCCTCCTTTGACCTTCTGGCCACAGTGCTTTGGATGCAACCCAGGAAATAGCTGGCATTCTGGGTTGCAAATATACACTCTTGGCTCATGTCCGGCTGTTCACCAACCAGAAACCCCAAGTCCTTCCTTGCAGCGCTGCTCTCAATCACTTTTTCTCACAGTCTGTACTCATGCCTGGGACTGCCCAGACCCAGGTGCAAGATCTTGCACTCAGACTTGTTAAACTTCATGAGTTTCTCATGGGCCCGCATCTCAAGTTTGTCCAGGTTGCTTTGGATGTCATCCCTTCTTTCCATTGAGTTGACTTCACCACTCAGCTTTGTGTCATCTGCAGATCTTCCAAGGGCCCAGTTGATCTCACTGTTTATGACATTGATATCAAGGAATACCAGTTGCAAGACAGAGCCTTGAGGGAAACCAAATGACACTGTCTAATGCGGGGTGGTTGTGGAGTGGATAGATCTGCTGCATGTTCTGAAATTGTCTCGGTTGCTCAGACAGACACTTCTGGCCAGTGCATGTGACACCGTGCAAGAAGACCTTTTCTCTCACCCGTGCTGGTGGATAGCACAGTCACACACACCCCCCCACCCAGAGCTTCTGATAGCTCATGCGTTACCAGAGACAAAGAATCAGAGAGCTCAGTCTTGAGGAGTTCCAAGAATGCTTATTCTTGAAGGGGTTCAGCTAGTAAAGAGGAAGAGCCACTCTGAGTGACCACTCAGGCTATAGGGGTCCAGGGCCAATAGGGTTGGGGAGAAGGCGGGGAGATAAAACAACAACCAATGGGAAGAAGGGAGGGGTGGAGTGTGTGAGATACAACAACAACTAATCAACATAGGAAGATTAACATATCTAGTGACAGACCATCCAATAAGCACTCAGGGGGTGTTTCCTGTCTTGGAGTTGTCCCAGCAGCGTGGTTGCCCTGGGACCTCATGGCTTCTCTGAGATGGTTTCAGCCACCGCAACAACCGACCTCCACCTGGACATAGAGCCATTGACCACAACTCTCCTGCTGCATTCATCCATCCAATTCCTTCTACATCAGTTTCATCTTTCACATCCATGTCTCTACAGTCAGGAGATAAGAATGTCTTGTTGGACCATATTGAAAACCTTACAGAAGTCTAGGTAGATAGAGATGTAGGCAGACATATTCTTCAGATGAGCTTCAAAACTACCTCTCTTAATTGACTGGTTTTGACATTAAATACTTATTGTAAAGAATTCATTCATGAAATGCCTGAGATTTTATCCCAAAAATATCCATGTGCATCAAGCAGAATAGATTCCCTTTATTTTTGTTTTGTTTTGTTGTTTTTTTTTTAATTCAACTGTTTTAATTAACATTTGTTTTATCAGCCAACACCAATAATATTTATACACAAAAAGTACAGATGAGTTCTAAAAACAAGGTCTGTCTCTCACAGATGTATTCATGGCAAGAGTCAGATAGAATGACTGATACCAGCTGGCTCTTTATTCTGTCATACGTTTTGATGTTGGATTATTGTTCAGGCTTCAGGCTTAAGGGTCTTTATTGTAGCAAATTAATTCAACAGTGTGTGGCTTGCATTGAGTGTGTAATAGTGCATATTTTTGTGTCAGCTGTGTGACACATTTTAAGAGTTAAAGATCTTGAGGAGGATGTGATTCAATTAATATATATGCACTTATATAACAGATCATAAAATACAGTAATAAATTGCACTATTTTTATAAATTAAAATTAATTAAAATTAAGAGAATCTATTCCACATTTTTATAATTTCTTCTCCATAAATTGGTAGCTATTAATGAAGCTTATGCTATTACCTTTCCTCATAATAAATAGCTCACTAGAGTTATGGATCAGTTTATCTGCCTTTCATCTTTACCTCAGTAACTGAGAGATCACAGATTCATAGAATGGCTTGGATTGAAAAGGACCTTAAAGATCATTTACTTCCAATCCCACTGTCACAATCAGGGACACCTTTCACTAGACCAGGTTGATCAATGCCCTATCCAACCTGGCTATAAATGCTGACAGGGATGGGACATCCACAGCTTCACTGGGCAACCTGTTCCACTGTCTCGACACCCACACAGTAAAGAATTTCTTCTGAATATCTGATTTAAACCTGCTCTCTTTCAGTTTGAAGCTTATCTTTCGGTTTGAAGCCACTTATCCCAATTTGTCCTGTCGCTGCATGCCCTTGTAAATAGTCTTTCTCCATGTTTCTTGTAGGCTCCCTCCAGGTATTGGAAGGCTGCAATTAGGTTACCCCAAAGACTTCTCTTTTCCAGGCTGAAAAATTCCAATTCTCTTAGCATTTCCTCCTCGGAGAGGTGCTTCATCCCTAATCATTTTGGTGGCTTCCTCTGGACTTGCTCCAAAAATCCATGTTTTTCCTGTGCTGTTCCTTCCCCAGAGGTGGATGCAGCACTGCAGGTGAGGTCTCACCAGGGCAGAGTAGAGGGGCAGAATTGTTTTCTTCAACCTGCTGACCATGGATGTTAGAAAAACACCTGTTACTTAACTGTAGTGTTGTTTATAATGTTAGAAAGTAAACTCAAAGTTCAGTGAAGATATTCATACCAAAACTAGAATCCCTGGCTCATTCTTGGTGCCTAAACATAGATAATATGGTGAGGGAGAGATTAAAGGCAATGGTACTTGAAAGACAAGAAGGAAGGAAGAAATTTTGTATCATTACTGCCTAGAAATGATCAGACACAAAGGGATGAAACCATCTCAGAGCATTCTTGAAAATGATTGTTCGATCATTGGCAACATTCATGATAAAAATAGATGCATGATGGAAACTTTGGAGACAATTAATATATTCATATGTAGTATTTGTCCCTGGTCTGTGAGTTTGGTCTTAGTATTTAGCCCTGTCTATATTTTCTCTAAAACTCACTATGATGTTTTTGTACTCTTCTCCTGCACTCAGATTTTGTTACAAAAGCCAGACTTCAGGGCTGGCAGAAACACAGAATAATAAAATGACAAAAACACTCAGTTGCATTGAATATTAATCTTGTAGGTATCAAAGTAAACCCACACTGACAGAACCCACCTTCCTGAATCAAAAATCAGAAGCAGATGCCTGTAAATGTCATTTAATGCATAATATAATAAATGCCGTACACTTTACATATTGACATTCAAAATTGTTCATAAACATCGGAGTTAGCAGTTGATAAGTAATGAGTAAAATAAACTCCAGTTTCACACCAAGAAGCAGTGTAATTTACATTTATGGGATATTATTTGTATGCATTATTTATAGAGGTTTTCAAATGTTACTGGTTGTCTTATTACATTTAGAGGCTATTTTTCTGCTTATAAAGAGGATTATTACAGCAGAGCTGTTTACAGCTGGCTTGGTTGCCTTTGCAAACAGTCAAAGTTTTCTTTTAGTCCTGGCCAAATCAGTCAGAAGGTGAAACTCATGACTGGGAAGTTCAAACAGTCTCCTTCAGGGCTGGCAAACTGCTCATGGGGACCTGGCCAAGTGGCGAGTGCCTCTCTCTGCTGAAGTCAAATGCATTCTGATTGACCACCCAATGGCCTGGGGATGTGTGAGCTTTACTTGGCTGCACCTGAAGTGGTTCAAATTGCCTTTGTAGATGGAGTGGTTGCATGATATTAGTCTATTTCTGGAGCCATCCTTTCTCAGTCTTTGGGATGGTATCTAGTTCAGAGTCAAAGATGTCTCGTTAAACATCAAAGTCACCAAAGAAGAATATATAGTTCATTGCACTAAAGAAGGAGGTGGCATGTGTGACCACAGGGAATTGCTAAAAAGTGGTGGAAGTTATGCTCTGATATTTCTGTGTTGGAGTGTTTAATGTCCCACTCACTCTTCTGAGCTGAGTACTCCATTCTATTATTCCCATTATCTTATGTTTTCTCCCCTTATTTCTTTTCACTTTCTTGCTTTTCGTATGGGAAAAATTTTGCCTATGAGGGAAGAACTAGGATCTGATTACCTAGATCCGCCTCACTGCACAGTGAGGCTGTGTCCCCTTGCCAGTCCTCTCAGCAGAGCTCTGAACATGGTTGCAGCCTCTCACTGCCTGCAGCACTGATGTATTGAGGAGGGCAGGCAGTTCATACCAGATATTACCTACATCCATTCTCACATAGTTTCTTATTTTTCTTCCTTCTCCTTTCAAAAGGAGTAATTCAGTCTGAATTTCCCTGTAGATTGTCATCTTTCATGGAAAGGCTGTACAGTGTAACTGTATATGTGTACAAAATACAGATACAGCTTTCTCACATTATAACTTCCTCTCCTCACAAACTCTTTCCTAAATTCTACTTAAATGACCTCAAACTTTAAAAGATTACGACTACTGAAGAGTCTGCAGAGAAATTTTCTGAAAGCTGAACAGCGTTAGCATTTCAAGTGCATTTAAACCTTCTGCACTGTATCTGTTGGATTTTATTAATAAACAAGACATTAAGAGAGTTAATAGTTAACACAGAAACTAAAATAGGAATTCCACAGACAGATAAAGATGCTAACTATAAACTGTGGGAGAAATTGTGATTTTGGAACTTTCTGGCATTATTGATTTTTATTTCCAGCTTTGCTGTTGCCGGTTGATATTGTCTCATTAACTGTAGAGGTTTTGCATATAATTTCCCTAGGTTGTATGTTTGGAAGAGAAATCCTGAAAAAATATTTCTTGCCCAGGTTTTATAAATTCTTTCCTCTGAAGTTAATTGACTTGTAAATTCCATTGTTTACAGTTTACAGTTACACAAACCTAGAACACACTCCAAACCTCAGACTGATGTCAGTACACAGTAGAAGCATGTAATCCAAGTGACACACCACCACAAGAGTACAATTAATCTAATAAAGTGTCTTTGTTCTTCACTAACTGTGCCTCTATGTGCACCTCTATGATCACAAAACATAACATTATTAAATTGTTCCTTTGTTTTTTGCTCAGGCCATAGCTGCTTCATATTTAAAGGAAGTGCTACTAATGAGACATTTTTGTTTTCAGAATTCAGCCTTACTCAGTAACATCCTACATATATGACAAAAAAAGGGGTAAATTGAAAAAATGGTAAAATCACTTTGGTGCTTTTTCAAGTAAGGATGAGAGGCGTCTGTGGGCACTACACTGCTGTTTAAATTCAAATTTGATTAAAATCTGTTGATGAATATATTGGGTTTGCACAGCCAGGTTTTGGTAGTAGGGGGCTGTAGGGATAGCTTCTGTGGGAAGCTGCCAGAATTTTCCCCATGTCCATCAGGGTGAATGCCAGACGGCTCCATGGTGGACGTGCCACTGGCCAAGGCTGGGCCAATCAGAAATGGTGGCAACACCTCCATGATAGCATGACAAAGAAAACGGAAAAGTAAGTTACTGGTCAGATGTAATTGTGGCCAGAGAAGAGAGGGGTGAGAATATGTGCAAGGAACAACCCTGCAGACACTCAAGTCAGTGCAGAAGGAAGGGCAGGAGGTGCTCCAGGCGCTGGAGCAGAGACCACCTGCAGCCCATGGTACAGATCTTGGTGAGGCAGCTGTGCCCCTGCAGCCCATGGAGGACCACAGGGATGCAGAGATCTACCTGCAACCCATGGAGGAGACCCAGGCTGGAGCAGACGGATGCCTGAGAAGTGGCTGTGATGCTGTGGGAGCCCTGTCCTGGAGCAAGCTCTGGGCAGAGACCTGCAGACCCATGGAGAGAGGAGCCTACCCTGGCGCAGGTTTTCTGGTAGGACTTGTGAACCTGTGGGGGACCCACCCTGTGGCATCCTGTCCTTGAAGAACTGTACTGTGTGGAAGAGTGTCCCATGTTGTAGTAGTTTGTGGAGAACTGTTGCTGTGGGATGGACTCACACTGGAAAAGTTCATGCAGATCTGTCCCCTGTGGGAGGAAACCCCACCCTGGGGCAGGGGAAGGATTCCTCTCCCTGAGCAGCAGCAGGACCAACTTGTGTTGAAATGACCAAAACCCCTATTCTCATCTTCCTGCATGACTCAGGGGTAGAAGGAAAACTAGGAAGGAAGGAGGGGTGGGGGGAAGGTGTGTTTAAGATCTTATTTTACTTATTATACTGCTCTGATTTTGTTAGCAATATATTCAATTACTCTCTCTGAGTCTATTTTGCCTGTGATAGTATTTGGTGAGTGATCTTTCCCAGTCGTTAACTCTTGAGCCCTTTGCTATATTTTCTCTCCCCTGTCCAGCTTCAGAGTGGAGTAATAGAGGGGCTTTGGTGGATACCTGGTATCCAGCCTGGGTCAACTCACAGCTGTCCATTTTGTGCTCTAATGGCAATACTGATGATTTTTAAATTTTACTGGGGTGTTTTGTCTGCTACAACTGGTCTCACTATTGAATGGCTGCTTTCTTCAGCCTGCAATGTACAGTTCCATACTTTCCTATGTATAACAACGTAGACTCAGCATTAATCTAGACAGAGTCCTCTGCCACTGCTTCTTCCTGCCTTCTTCTACAAGCTTGAACACACCTGCTCATGTGAGTTGACATTTTGTTTTTGTGAGGTTTTGTACCTTCAATGTAGATTTTAACTGAGTTTGCACCATCAGACAGTAAGTTTTGCCACTAAATCAAGTTTAGGTCTCAAGTTTATTGGTTCTGTCTTGAGCTGGGGAAGAATGTGTCCCACATAAAATCATGTTCTCAATAATTTTATATGGAATGAAAGCTGCAGCCAATAAAAACCCATGTGTGTAAATAACTTCATCATCTAGTTCAAGCTGAAGTTCAACTTGAACTTACCACACTTTGTTGGCTGACAGTGATATAATTAAAACCCTTGAGCAATACAGCTTCACAACTGAGTTACAAATCCACACATCATTAGTTTCTTATTAATCTTATGTCTCCTAATGTAGTGACTTTTGAGAATGGCATTAGGTCACAAGTAACATTTAAAATCTATTACTTAATAACACTAACAATTTGCCTAAATGGCAGAGTTAAGGTTAAGTTAGCATACAGCTTATCCTTGGTGGCCCTTTGTATTTGACCCTGTAATGATATTTTAAATACTGTTGTTCTATGAGAGACAGTATTATAATAAATTTGATATAGTTTTTGAAAGAATCTCTATTATGTATCTTACTATTTACTTCTTAAGATTTTTTTAGTCTGTTCACAGTTAAAAAAAACATGAATACAAATTTAGTTGAATCATCAAGGTATTCCTAATAGTTTCCCACCAAAGCTAAAACGGATTTATTTTTTCCTAAAAATCTGCATATCATTTTTCATGGAGAATCTTAAACTCAGAAATTACTTTGGGAGCAACTACTAAACTGAATGAAGATGTGATTTTCCTCGAGTGATTTTGGGCTGATACATGGTCTGCTTAAAATTCACAATCTGTGACCTTGATAAATGAACCAGAATTTCCAAACTATATGTTTGTAGGTATTAGGAACTTATCATAAAGTTGGATGACAATCTTACAAAGTTGGTTGGGTTTTTTGTTTCGTTTTTTTTGCTTTGCTTCCCCAGTTAAATAAATGTTTAATCTGTATCTGGCATGCCTGTTTAGAAAACCACTAATCTTGAGGTCAAGGAACAATGAAAGCAAAGACTTCCTTGCTTATCTCTTCTAAGACAATGTAGGAGCTCCTCTTTAATGACTCTGTTGACATTTACTGTTCACAGTTCATGCATTTCTCATAATCTCCATAAAATATCAGCCTGTTCTCTAATGGGCACGTCTGGAAAGCCACTTCAGCCTGCACTGTCAGTGGCCCTGTGCTATTTCTCAGTACTGGGCCATTTGGCTTGATAAAAAGCCAACCTCATTCCTCTGCGTACGAGCAGATAAGGATGACGAGGCAGAACAGCCTGTGTCTGCTGCTGGAGCATTTCTGTTAGAGTCTATTTCCTAACTCCCCCAACTCCTACTTTTGGCACCCATCCATGACAAGAGGGAAGCAACCTTTTTCCAGAACTGCAAAGTACAAGAGGCAAAATATGATGCTTCCTAGGAAAATGTAGAGCGATCCCCTGGAGTTTCGTGATTTTCATTGTGGTCTAAGCAAATGTTTGAAGAATTGGTCAAATGTTTTCAAAGCAGTTTGTCATTGATTTTATATGTAAAATTTGGCAGCTTTTTTTTAATTAAAAATTGTATATTTAATGTAAGCAACGTAGTGTTCTTCTGACACTATGGACTACCATTAACATCTACACACTATTTTACATCTGTTTTAGAACTGCTGCCCTCCCTGAGTAGTTGGTAATATTCATAGTCTTTTATTAACATTTCCCGCCTGCATTAGATTACATAGCAAAGATGTGATTTACCTTCAGATAAGATGCATTTGTTCATGTAGTAGTACATTCATGTCTTTTAAAAGTTCTTTCTATTTGCGAAAGAGTCAGGTATTACATATTCCTCTCACATTACAGGGGAGCTAAGGGAAAATTTCTCACCGCCCTCCTCCAGAAATAAAAAATTCTATGCTTCCTACAGTTTCTGTTGCTGCGATAGTGAACTGGCTCAATGAAAAAATCACTAGAGAGCAGCACTGCACACCACTCTAACAAAATACAGGCTGTTTAATTAATGACATTTGCTCTCACTCCTCATTATGACTTTGTTCTCTACTTACTGCATTCTCATAGGTACGCTGATCCTGTTAGAAACCTGTAGCTTTACTGACATGCCCATGGACAATATATACAACTATATTGTCAATTTTCCCATTTGAAAAATCTAATGCCTTGGCTGTATGCTGTAATAAGTACTGTGAGAAAAGCTGGGTTTGAATCTAGCAAACTTAATCATATTAAAGGCTGGTAGGATTACAAAACTGTGACAATACAGAGTAAGAAACTGACCCCTTTTTCTCAGAACAGGTGCATTGTTCATTTGCAAAGACTATACTGTGTGATTTTACCATGATGAGCACACTGCTTTATACCCTCTTGGACTACCCTGCAAAATGCAAACTGAGCTTTAAATATGGTAGTTGGGTCACTAAACTTTACTGATTAATGCTTCTCTCATTTAAATATTTAAATTTAAATCTAAGAGTCAAAGCTTCTTAAGTCTGCATACTTGATATTTATGCTTTTATTCTCTAAATGTTCCACCCTACAAAGATATTCTAGGCTGAAAGTGATTTTTCAGGGGACAGGCACTTAAAGAGAAATTAGGTTTTACATCAATTTGGTAGGTTTGGGGACTATAGGTAATTTGTATTAGTGGTCCGTAATCATAACTCAAATTCAGTCAAACTACTGAATTATCCCCATTTTAAATTAATCTGGAAGTCTGGAAGCTTGCTGTGCAAACAAAGGCTAGCGAGAATCAAAAGGCCCAAATGTGACCTTGCACATACAGAGCGACACTTCCTAAAATGAGTAAGATTCCTCAACTTCAACACATCAGATGAATTTTTATTATGAGAGATCTGTTTTACCTTCTGTTGATTACAAGAGAAATTTATGACTGAGGTACAAATGCAGCGAAATTAATCCCACTGATGCTGATCTGGGAAAAAGGGGAAGGAGAGGAAACACAAGTTCCAGTACTAGTCTAATTAACATAGAAAATAATGTTTATCATTAACATGTTAAACACTGTTGATGATAAGAAGAAAAATAAAAATATGAGCATTCATAGTGTTGACAAGTTAGTAATTAGACATGTACTTAAACATGTGCTTTTACATTTGTGTTGCAGTGATGCATGCTTGTGCTTGAATAGGAGCTTGTGAATATGCTGACCTAAAACACAAAATGTTTCTTCACTATTTCAAAACACCCTTAAGGGATTCTGTCTTTGTCCATAAGGATATTTAATTTAATGCAAATTAAATATGGTATTGTGTGCAGCTGAATGTACATCTCCTGCTGAAATCTATCCAGAAATATTCTGGATGTGGCATGAGGTCTGATTAAGGAGAAGCACTGGGTAAGAATTATGAAAGGCATCTTTGGAAATTAAGGAAAAACAGTTAAAAAGTGCACCAATTTGGTCATCTGAAATCTCTATTTTAAGGTTAATGTACTGTGAAACAGAATGTAGCATAACTAGTCATACAATGTAAGCATTAAAAACCCCCGTGCCCCTTCCCCTCCCCCAATCCACATTAATCTAAAGGCAAACCATCATGGTCTCTTGTCACTCATGCAAATATTCAGCTGAGTGAAAGATAAGTGGTGGCTCTTGACAGGTATCCTCAGGGAATTTTGAGCTGCAGCTACTGCACAAAATGAGTAAAACTACATTAACTGTAGAATACATAATTATGGGAAACAAAAAGTCTTTAATCAATGGCTAGAAAAAGCCAGCAGCTAGTGTGTTTATTTTTAATGCACCTGGCCAATAAGTATTTTTTTCAGTATATAATCTTGAATCAAAGTCTTTAATTAATTATCTGATATATTAGACTTAATTTTGAACTTGAACCATCAAAATTTTATATTAGAAATTGATTCAGATATACATCTTTTAAAATGTCTGCAAATGTGTTTCCACCACGCCTCTTTCTGCGTCCCAATAGACTCGTGTATGTTGACAGTGAAACCATCACCCTTCTGCTTACTAAATTTAAATGCCACTTTTTATTTTGATATCTAGTTTTAGAACCTCAGAAACAACACTTTAGTGGATTTTTAGTGTAAGGTTGGGTTTAAGCTGGCCACGATATTGAAAATGTCTCATCTTGTCCTTTTCACCATCAGGCTGCAGTTTCCTGGGTTTCCCTGAAGAAATTGGAGCAGGCAGCTGCAGCTGCAAGTGGACATTTATTTTAAGACAAAAAAGCATAGTATGGTCTAGGAAGTCTCCAGAAGATATGTATATAGTGATCTGGTAAGGCAAAAATACAACTTCTTCCTGAGGGGAAGAGGAGGGACAGACACTGATCTCTTCTCTGTGGTGACAGTGACAGGACCTGAGGGAATGGCCTGAAGCTGTGTCAGGGGAGGTTTAGGTCGGATATTAGAAAAAGATCCTTCACCCAGTCAGGCATTGGAACAGACTCCCCAGGGATGTGGTCACAGCACCAGCTGGAGTTCAAGAAGCTCTTGCACAGTGCTCTCAGGTAGATGCTGTGACTCTTGGGGTGTCCTGTGCAGGGCTCGATGATCCTTGTGGGTCCTTTCCAACTTAGCTTATTCCATGATTCTATAAAAAATAGAATGGTGTGGATGCTCCTGAATATTTGCTTTGAATTTTTCAGATTTTTTTTTTTTCAGAACCAGTTTAATCTGACACTCATAAACATAACAAACACTGAGTTGGGATAGTTTTAACCTCACACACAGAAACCAATTAACCAACCAACCAAAACAAAAACCTCAAAACCCAAACCCAAAGCCAAATACAATGCTCTCCCTCCCCTTAAAAAACACTCAGACCCTAATTTAAAAAAAAAAAAAATAAGAACCATGCAATTTAAAGGAACCTAAATAATGTCAACCAGCAGAATATACTCAGATATTAAATAGATGATAATTTTTGTGTCCTTCCCTCTTAATTCTGACATTTTAAAATAAAGACTAAATGAAGAAATAAAGACAAGTTTGAAATTGACCCCCATTGCTATCAGATGCAGTTCCACTGAAGCCGATAAAGTTGTGTCTGCAATGAATTTAGCTTGGAGTGCAGTTTTATTCCTCAGCACAGCCTAATCTTTGTCTGTTTATTTTTGTTTATTTTGTTTTAATTTCCTCTTTAGCCATTATAGATTTTACTTTTAAATAAACTCTGCTCTTCATAAGGACATCTGCTTGTTCTGGTTGGCAATGTGTCCCAATGATGATGATTTTACTCTATCAGTTTTGAGTTCTGGAGTGGAATATTAATATTGGTGAATAACAGCGTGCATGCAAGACAGCATAATGAAGAGGGATGGTGTGAGGACAAGCAGCACATTGTAATGAGCCTCAAGTATAAAAAACATACATTACTTCTGTAATAAGAGACGGTATGTATGGGAAGATCAAGAAGAAATGATCAATTAACAAGTCTTTGTAATAACAGAGTGCACAGAGATGGGAAGTCTAGCAAGACTCTTGGGCCTGCTTTAAGAGGGCAAGACATTCTGCACAGAATAAAATACCATATTTTACTTTCTTATGTAGCTCAGAAAACATTAATCTCCAGCTGGTAAAAAGTATGTATAAAGAGATATGTATACGCATTTTAAAAAATATAATTAATTTTAATAATAATTAAAATTATTATTATTGGTGAAAATGTTAGTAGCATTAATTTTAAACATCCATGTAATACACCAGTAACCGAATAGCATTTGGACACCTGCAGTTACTGAAACAGATCAGGGTAGAAATGTATAACTTCCCTTAAACAAGGTGATAATGAAGTTTCTTGACTCACATAAGAAATGAGCAATGAGCTATTTCAGAGGGCAGCCAAGCCTGCTACTTCCATGGGGAATGGCCTATGGGAGTTTTATGTGACACAAAGCACTTCAGGGACTGTGTGAAGGGGAACATTAACAAGTAGAAGATTTCAAATTATTAGCTCTCTAAATCAGACATGGAAATGACAATAAAGAAGCCAGAGCAAAAATTACGAGGAAAACTTTTAACTTACCATGCTTTATTTTCTCTTTACCAGAAAACACTATGTTTGCAGAAGGAAAATGAAAGCTTTATGTAGAATGAACTTAACTTGTTTGCCTTGCTCATTTTTATAATAAAACAAAGAATCATCTCAGCCCTTGACTGTTTTTTTAATGATTATTATTTTTAATTTGCCAACTCTCTCTACTGCAAGTAATAAGGACATCTTTAGACAGTTGAAGAGTTATAAGCAAGTTGCGCACAGTGTATCTGGTTGCTGCAGAAAAGCCCTATTTGTTAATGCTGACCACAGAGCATATGTCATGCTTTTTTCTTTTTTTTTTTCCCTGCTCTAGCACTTGAAACAAATAGTATCTTTATTAACTAGTATAAAATTTAGGGCTGTGGATGAATGTTTGCTCTGCCCATGCTGAGAGCATCAGTAGCCAAAAAAAGATTTTACTCCACTTTGTATGTGACACAAATTTGTAGTTTTGTTTGAGAATCCAGTTCTGGGCTACTAGTATAATGAAAACATGTGATAGTACCATAATTGTTCTACCTGTTAATATGTCTCAATTCTCTTTAGAAATTTCAGCAGCATCCTACTGATTTTATTAGAATCTACTTTCGGCCACAAAGTTGGTTGGGTTAGAGCTTTCTATTCAATCGCTAGCAAGAAATGATGAGCTGGTGAGGAAATTTAGAAAAGTTTCTGGTGTTTTACATATATTTAGATAACAAAAAGGGAAGAAATCTAATCAGGACCAGAAAAAAAAAAAGTGTGCTGGGTTCTGCTACATTTCCAAGTACTGCACCCTTACAGGAATGAGCTGGAGTTTGGCATCTGCATATACTGCTTGATGAACCAGGGGGATGAAGCAGAGCACTTTTTGTAGCTTTTGAACAGGTATTTTTTTCTCCTGTACTTCCTTCTACTTTTTTTCAGGGAGCACTTCAAATGGTAAGCTGGCATTTTAAATTGCTGATGTGCTTTTTGCTCTGTAATATGAAATAGGAGAAATCAGGCAAAGAGCATTGTGTAAATTTGAAGGTCTGCAGAAATAACTTTCTTGGAATGAACTGTTAGAACCTTGTGTTTCCTTCTGCCTTGTAGGCTTTCTGTCTTGCATGTATGTCTGGTGAAAGCCAAATAACCTTTCTTATAAGGGTATGAATGCATGAAAATGGCAAGATAGACTGTCTTGGGAATTTGGTATGCAGACTGAGCGGGCAGCACTGTCCTGGTTTCCTGTTCTGCTTTCATTCCCTGTCAGCTTCTCTAATATGGAAAAACAATTAATTGATTGAGAAAAATATTCTATGCCTAGTGAATTTTATGGACAATACTTTTTTATTGCAGAAAAACATGTCTGTACTTGCTGAAATTAAGTAACAAAGAGTAAATATTCTCATCAGTTTCACCTCTATATGTCTGCAATTTAGGTTATCTTTAATGTTATGAATGTACCTATTTACAATGTGGTTACCATTGTTTGTAAAAGGAAGAGAAAACAAGTTATAAGCCCTGAATTTATCAGTGACAAAACATGATTTCAAAGTGTCCAGGCTAATTTCAATAGATCCAAGACTATGCCTATCAGATGTTGTCAGCAAAATACCCAAATATCAAATTGTATTTTCTCAAAGAAGTTCAGCAATCTGTCATTCTTTCTTTAAAATAATTCCTGGTACTATGTACATTATAATGGCAGTGATAATATTTGAAAATGTTTGAGCTGTAGTTCCAGGCTACAATTCTGACACAGTGCTATCAGAACTGACTTTTAAAAAAATTATTATTATTTTATGTGTGTGATCTTTTCTTCTTCAAGGGAATTATTTAACTGGGTTATTTGCTTTTTTTTTTTTTTTTTTTTTTTTTTTTTTTTTTTTTTTTTTAAGTTGTACTGCCTGTTAAGCTTTCCTTAGTATTTCTCTGACCTTGTGGAACAATTTTAGTCACATTTAACAAAGTATGAAGTGATCTTAAAGAAAACAAAAAACAACCTCACCTGAATGAGTGCTACTGTGAAGCAGAGGTTGCTACTTTTGCTTAGGAGAATACTGAACATTTGAGTACATAGAGCAGAGACTCACAAGAAATGAGACTCTCCAGGTTTGTACTAATCTTTGGGGTTTAATTGCAATAAATAAATACACTTACCTGTGCTATAAACTCCTCTCCCTAACAAAAAAAAAAAAAAAGTACATGAATTTTAAAGACATTTTCTCTTCCTGATTTGAAAATCTAACTAAAAATAACATCTTGCTGAAATTTCTATCTTAATGATAATAGAATTTGAGGTTAATTAAGGTTTCTGGAAAGCTAACTATTCTTATGTGTCTGTAGAAACTGAAAACAGCAATGCACCTCTTTTAATAGACATGTTAAGTAGTTAAGTAACTTGAGAAAACTCATGCTAGAACTGTAGAGTCGGGTCTACGCTAGATGGCACTTGAGGCTCCATTTATTCAGAACGTGTTGAATTGCAGCAGCTGGAGCTTTGGTTCTTAACATTTTTGTGTCTGTTTGACATGAGTCATTAGTAATTCTAAAATGAGATTTAATAATTCTCACACAAGTAGTAAGCAGGGAATAAATATTTCATATTGTAACACATATTAAAAACATTTTGGCATCCTACATATGCCTCTGGAGTAGCTCTGTGGCATCCTTATGGAAGTCCTTCAGTGTATTCTAGAAAAACTGTTGCTTAAATAGCATTCCTAATTGGCCTCAGGCAATTTTCACACACTTCCCAGATTACTCTCATATCACCTCTTGTTAGCTGGAGGTGATTTAAACAAACAGCCTTGGAGTGTGTGCCCACCGCACATCTGGGGCAGTGATAATGCCTGTCAGAATGAAAGCTTGGCTCACACTAATATCATCTTGGAAGTACACATTTAAACAAAGTAGGTTGCTTTGGTGGAATCTGAAAATATGAGAATTTCAAATGCTATCTCTCCCCCCACCCCCCCTTCCCCCCGCTCCCCCTTTTTTTTTTTTTGACTGGAAGGCATAGAACCTTGTTGCTAGTTTTTTCTATTGCCATATATTTAGTGGTGTGGCACACAGTGGTGTTTACACAAAGTGTGGCAACTGCTTGTGCTGGAGTGAAAAGACAAAATGTTTTCTCCAGATTTGCTCTTCAGTACTGACCAATATGCCCTTTTGACACACACACACGAACAGAGCTCTTTATATTTCTGATGCTTTACTACACGACATAGTGAACAGTAATGTAGTGCATGCAGTTGCTGAGTCTGCAGAGCAAAAATGTGATGAAGGGTAAATCAGAAAATAGTTGTTTTTGTCCAGTAAAGGTAGGATGCTGTGGATAACCCTACAGAAGGGCAGACTGAGGGATGGTGGTGGTGCAAATCCTCTCTTTCTTTTGGAGATTGTGACTGTGCCTTTTCTGCAGATGCTTGTTACCTCTTTTATGTTTACAAATAAGGTGTGATCTTTTATGCAGTGGGATATACATTCTTAATGAAATCCTAGAACAGGGTAGGATAGAACTTGTGACTTTCTCTGGCTTGTAGCCCTTCAGTGCCCAGTGACTGATGGCTGGTGGTCAGAGTGTGCTGGGCTGGGGCTCTGGTGCTGCCGCGCTCTCCGCTTGTGCTCCGCACCATCCCTGTCATGCAGACTCACTGCATCCACACTCACAGCAGGACAGACCTGCCCCCTGCTTTTCTTCTGCTTTGGGTCTCCTTGTGCTTTAATCATCCACAGGTTTAATGGCAGAAGAGATTCATTTTCCACAGAACTGGCTCTTAGAAGTGCTGAGCACAATTCCACTGCAAGTTAATGACAGTGTTAAGCACTTAGCGGTTCCAAAATATCACATCCCACATATGATGAGCAGTTTTGCGAAGGCAGTTATGCTTAGCAAGAGGAATAAACAGCTTTCAAGGTGAAGAACTGTACTTTGTAGATGACTCTTAAAACAAAATTTCTAATGGTGAGTTAGATCAAGCTTTTCGTGGAGCATTAAATCTCCTTTATTAATATAGAAATCAATTATCACACTCCAGCAATTTACCATTAACATTCGTTCTGCATCACTTGAAATGTTGAACAGCCATAATCATAAGCAAAGAACTGAAACAAAGAAAAGATGTCCCCTAATTCCCCAAATAGTGTTTTAATTAAATTTCCCACAAAAGGATAGCATTCACATAACAAAAGGGGTAACAAATCTCAGGGTCCTTAGCTGTTGTCTTAGACATTAGCCTTTTACTAGTTATTGTTGACATAACTCCAATTTGTCAGGCACATGTTTTTAAAATGCACCTTTTATCCTGCTCTAGACAATGATTTAGTCAGCATAACAGTATCCCAAGATGTGCCCCACAGCCCCTGCCAGAGTCGAAGGCAATCTGCATGCTGTGCTTTAATCTACAGGGCACACTTCAGCTGGTTAGTATTCCTAAAGATGAGAATATTAATACAGCATTCTTCAGAAACAATACACATCTCACGGAGACATCACAGCATGCTTTCAAATGGGGAAGGGGCAGGATTCTTAGGAGGCAATGAGACAAAAGGGTAAGGTGTGCATATGTGCCAGTGCATGTCCTACATCAGAGTCACAGGGCAGGAACACATGTTTAGAATTGAATACATGAAAGGTTTTACCTATTAATTCTTTAAAGTATGCTTTATCCATCTATGTTGGAAGGGCAAATAATGTTTTAATGCCCATTAATTAACAACAGAGAACTGTAAGATCCTTTCAGATTTTTTATACTAAGCAAGCTCAAGATTTTGCCAGTAAGAAAAATTTGCAAATATTCAGTCTAAATTTGCACTGGTTCTTTCAGACCATTAGTCTTTCAAAATACTGCCTTGTGCTTGTTTGACAATTCTTCATTCTTCTTGGTATTCACATGTCCTTTTTGTTAAACTCTTATGAAAGCTTATGCAATGCTGACTTTTCTATGCATGGTTTGATTAGACCAAGGTCATACGAAGCTGTCACTTTCTTAAGCATTTTACCGAAACAAAGTTTGCATCAATGACATTTTCTTGTTTGGTTTTAAAAAAATAATGACAGGACTCTCTCTAGCTGGCCTGCTGCTCAGGGTTAGCAGATGCTCTTTGTTGCACAGTTCCCAGTGGAATCAACAGCAGGATGTGTGGGTGTAGTCTGGGTTCAGTTTGCTTTCCTTGGTTCTGGAACAGCCCATCACTAACATGTTTCAGGACTCTTACTCCTTATTCCACGATGCATTCCCAGAAAGTATAGGGATCTTAAACTGTGTGTAGATAAATTAAAATAAAGAATGACCTTCCTTCTGTGTATCACAGCTTCCACTTTCTCTAGAACAATCACAGCAAATAACATCTTCCACTATGTGTTTCTAAGGATCAAGTTCTGCTTGGGATGCAGGGATGAAATCCTTGGAAGCCTTTATATGATAGCACCAGTGGGAGACTGTTAGCTGGCAGCTAATTGGTATGTTTGGAGAAACAAATTTTGAATGGCTTCAGAGGAAAATTATACAAAGCACATAGGAACATTCGGTCTTGCTCTTAATAGGAACATTCCTATAGAAAGCGGTCAATAACACTAGCACAAGGTTTGGCTCAGTGTTTTGGACTTTAAGCTTCAACTTCAGTGTTGTGTTTTTCACTCAGTAGTATGCAAGCCCCTAATTACTGCATAAGTGTCTGGCCACAAAAGAAATTTTAAACTATTTATGCCAGTGCAAGCAATCTAAAACACAAACAAAAAACCCTGTTACAGAACTTGAATTAACACAAATTTGCTTGAAAGACACTTCCTGTTTTTGACAGAAGCAACACAGTACTGAATTGCATAATAATTTATGAATTCTAAATAGATTGCTGTTCCCATGCCAGAGGATTTGATGCAATAAAGGTCTGTATTGAGACTAATATGATAATTAACATGTTGGGAATTGTGGTGCAGGACAGCTATGGTTTTGTACTATATTTTTGTGGTTTAATTCCTCCAAATTATACCTGTGATTCATGCACACCTATAAAAGAAGAATGAAAAAAACTAAGCAAAAGCACTGAAGCTTCTTTGTCTTGTGCTGGCAGCATGAGATGCCTAAGGTGGGAGCATAGCCCCTGTAAATTGCTTACACAGTAGGTAGAGAGAGTGAGACGGAGGCTTTTGTCAAGGGTGATTCAGAGGTTAAGTGAAGAGAGCTGCAGTCTGGACCTGACTCTCTCTGTTCCATAGTGGAGGATCCTGGGGCAGTCTGCTCCTGATTTAAAGGGCTGGATATGATGACAGCTTCAAAAGGAAGTGCATCTGGACCTTGCAAGATGTAGTTGTTTTGGGGGGGGTTTTGTTGGTTTGATTTTTTATAGTTTCCTAAGGCAAAATTTCCTTTGTTAATTAAATTATGGGAAACAACTCTCAGAATCACAATATGAAAATTTGTTTGCCTGTTATACAGAGTAAGCAAAAGCTTTCAGTGTTAGAAAAAGGCTCTGGGTCTGAATTTAGTTCTTTCTCAATCTCACTCATATTTAACTTGTCAACTGTCAACATATTTTATTATGATCAACTGCTCCTATAAATCACACATAATTGCAACTCACTATGGGAAAAGGAAGAATAAAGGTTGCTATTACCAAAAGATTTTTGGTCAATCGGTTTGTGGCGACTAACCTCATCCTTGTCATTGCCAAATGGACCTTCTGACATTTGCTTATGTGTAACAATTGAATGAGGATTTAAATATTTGTATTTATTTTTACACCTGTTTTATCACCTTATTTATACTTCTAGTTTGTTCTCAGTTTAGAAAATAATTTTTAAACAAAATGAAAATTCAAGTAAATAATTGTAAAATATTATTTTTAAACACATGTGTATGCAGGGCAAGGGAAGTGTTTGCACCCCTGTACTCGGCTCTGATGAGGGCACACCTTCAGTGCTGTGTCCAGTCTTGGGCCCCTCACTTCAAGAAAAGCTTTGAAGGGCTGCAGCATGTCCAGAGAAGGTCAACGGCTCTGGTGAAGTGTCTAGAGGGTGTCATATGAGGAGTGGCTGAAGGAACTGGGGGTGTCTGGCCTGGAGAAAAGGAGGCTTGGGGTGACTTTATCACCCTCTAGAACTTCCTGAAAGGAGGCTGTGGTCAAGTGAGGTCTGTATCTTCTCACAGGCAGCCAGTGACAGGACAAGAGGACAGAGTCCCCAGATGCACCACGGAAGGTTTAAATTGGATACTAGGAAAGCTTTCTTTACTGAACGGGTTGTCAGTCATTGGAATGGGCTGCCCAGGGAAGTCACCATCCCTGGAGGTGTTCATGAAATGTCTGGGCATGGCTCTCAGTGCTGTGGTTTAATCAACAATGTGCTGTTCATTCAGAGGTTGCACTCGATCTTGGAGGTCTTTTCCAACCTTAATGATGCTGTTATTCTATGATGGAAATTAATGCCACTTTTTCTCTTGGACTGTGTTCTAACAAGGATTAAAGTTGCTTTTGAATTGATGTCCATTCACTGATTTCAAATAACATATAATCGTTTTTAATTTATGAAAAAAAAGTGTCACAAAACCAACTAAAATCTTTGATCCTGTCATACTATTCTCATGGAAAGGAGGCTTTTTGTATCTATGTAATACTTAGTTGTCTTCTGCTACCGGACTCGAATATTTGGGGAAAAACATATGAGAAGTGATACAGTTAGAATGTAATTGTAAGTAAATCAATAGTGGGCTTAGTGAAATATTTCACATGAACAAGATATAAACAAGCATTCCAGGCTTACTAAATTAGACTGTCACAATCAATTTTATCACAATGGAATCTGTCTCAGGTGCAGTGGAAAACTGCTTGTTTATGGACATTGAAATCTATATTTGCCTTGGCCTGGTTGAATTTGTGTGCCAGGGGAAGGGTGTAATGCTTGATAATGCATTTTCCCCCTGAAATGCAGCATAGCTAGGTAAAGCCAAATCATAGTAAGGGCACTAGACTGGCATACTTTAGGACACTAAACAGGTATATGTAGACAAAATGAAGGATTAAGAAGATTCCATCTTTATAGGATTTCTATATGCTATCATATATTTTTATCTCTTCTATTAAATATTATATATTTATATCTATGATCTACCTAAATTCAAGTAAGATAGAGTTGAAGGAACCTTAGAGATCTCTGAAAGGGCAACCTTTAAAAACTCTTCAGCTCTAAGTCTATATTCTTTCTGGTAAAGGAAGGGTTAATACACCAAGACTGAGAAAACACCAGCCCCTACCAGACTTCCTTCTTGTATAGAACTCAATAACTAACAGCTATTACTTTCAGTTGGAGTTGACAGTCTGCCTCACTGAGGAGTAGAAGCTCCTCTATGAATTCTGTGGGATTTGTTTCTTTTCAAATATGCCTTGCCATATGCCTTTTGGGACGAAAAATAGTCAAATGCTTGGTGAAATTAAGGGATAGAGGGTTCTTTTTTGGTGGGTGGGTTTTTGCCTTTTTCTTGTCTGTGAAGGCTTTAATCCTAGAGGATTGTGTAAAGGGATTTGGTATATTGCAGTTACTTTTAAAGACTATAAATCATGGACTGGGAAAGACTAATAATCTTGAGGAAGCAGAAATAAATGTCTTGAAAGAAAGCTTTACTATTGCCTCTGTACAAGGTCAACAATAAAAGAAAATGGTGAGCAGATATTCTCTTCTCTCTTGGGTGTTATTCTGGGAGCACACTGATATTACTAATGTGATATTGCCTGTGAGTAATTGCCTGTCAGTAATGTGATATTGCCTGTCAATAATTGTTTTGGAGGAAATTCCATGAAAAATCCTCACAATATGTTTGCATTTCTTCAATTAAAAAAAGTGAAAGTCAGAGGCTCAGAGTCCAAAAGGCTCCTGAGTATCACAATACATCAACAATTAACTATTACTTCTCTGGGTGTGATCTCTAGGTTGTAAATGGACCCACTTTTGTTTTGATTTCTAAGTTCAAAAAGTATATTGGACAGCATTCTTGAGACTTCTGGAGGGAGTTGTTGGAAGAATTTGTCAAAATCATCTTATGCAACAGAGCCCTTGAAATTATTGTGCCAAAGCAACTTAGTAGAAGATCTCCCTCTGGTTTCCACTTTAATGTTTCCTCATCTATTTTTATGTTTCTTGAAAAATCAATGATTTGCATTCTTGCAGTTGTAGGGTAGGAAGGTGCTTTTTCTGCAAGCAGATCTTGTGCTGCTTTGTTTTCTCTTGCTTTCAGCTATGAGCTTGTTTGTCTTCCTCCCTTCAATGTACAAAGCTAATGTAGGGGAGAAGACTAGATTTCTTTTATCCAGCTCTCAATTTTTAGAATTGCAGTAAATAAGGAAAGGGATTTAAAGGTTAGTTCAACCCAATAACTTTACAATGTATTGACAAGTGGCAGTCAGATTTGAGTGTGGCAGACAAATTAACCAACTAAACTAAGCCTTAAGTTTGATTTCCTCTAAAAAGAAAAATCAGTAAAGAAAACAGAAAATTGCATGGAGACCTCACAACAGCCTTCCAGTATCTGAAGAGGATATTCAGGGAAGGTGGAGAGATACTCCTCAACAGGAACTATAGTGACAGGATAAGGAATAATGGGTTCAAACTGAAAGAAGGGTAATTTTTGTTAGATGTATGGAAGAAATTCTTTGTTGTGGGGGTGGCGAGGCACTGGAACAGGTCGCCCAGAGAAATTGTGGATTCCCCATTTCTGGAAGTGTTCAAGATCAGGATGGATGGGATATTGAGTAACCTGGTCTAGTGGAAGGTGTCCCTGCCCATGGCAGGGGAGCTGGAACTGAATGGTTTCAAAGGTCCCTTCTAACTCAGGCTATTCTATGATTCTGGGATCTTATGGTTCTATGATTCTATGATTCTATGATTCCATGGTTCTATGATTCCATGATACAGGTAATTTAAAACAATGAATCTATTATGAGAACAGAGAGGGAAGGAAGGAAGGAAGGAAGGAAGGAAGGAAGGAAGGAAGGAAGGAAGGAAGGAAGGAAGGAAGGAAGGAAGGAAAGAATTATATCATGCTTTATTATTTCTTTCATTCCAGGGCCTGGTTTATGTCTGTCAAGATTAATTTATGCAGATTTTTTAGCCTTCTTTTTTGATTGAAATATAGTTTGAATTTTGTCTTTTGATGAGTTTTATATTCTTTTCCTAGTGGTTCTTTAAAGAAAAATCTAAAGAAATTATATAATTTTTAATTCAATGTATAGAAGTTGCATTTTACAATGGGACATTTACATGACTCTCTGTGGAACAGCATTTTTGAATTTCCCGACATGCTTCAGAGGGTTTTATGTATTATGAAATTTACAGACATTGCCAAATCCCTCAAAATATATAAATTTATCCATAAAATGTATGTAAATTTGTCAATTTACAATTGACATAAACTGTTTCAGACCGTTAATCTAACCTTGAGGAATTGAAATAAGATGATCAGGTTAGTGAGTGATGTGATGGTTTCCAGCTATTCTAGAAGAGGCAGATGACAATGGTCTAGGGTAGGGTTCAGTGGTTCCTTTGGTCTTCAGAAATGAACTATGACTCTGGTGGATCCTGGTCTAAGAGTGGAGGAAGGACCACTTCTTTATTTTTTCCTCAATATGTGATTAAAGGATGAGGTTTTTTTTTTCCTCCTTTGGATCCTTCCAAACAAAATAAATCACTACTCTAAATAGGTCCTAAAGTTGGGAGATTGTTTTTAGTTAATAACTACCTGTTAGCTTCCCCTGCTCTCTACTGTTAATAAAACAGCCTAAGGGATCTGAACATTATAAATCAAAATCTTATATTTAATTTTAGTAATTTTTGGATGAACGTGTACTGTATTAACAAAGCTGTGCTGCTGGACTCCATTTAGTTAGCTGAGGATTGTTCACATCCAAAAAAAAAGCATAATTGTTTCTGAGATTGTTTTGCCAGTTTTATAAAACCAAATTCCAACTTTGGACACTCAAGCTTATATTTTTTGTCAGCAGAGTTCTTAATATCTAAGGAAAAATATTAAGTAAATTGTTATTCAAAATAAAAAAAGAATCTTACATCAGAAAATCAAAACAAGGTATAATCAGAAAGTTGATCAAGATGTAATAAATAAATGGAAATAATATTAATAGCAATAAATGATGATAGGTATTCTGATTTACGAGAGAAGATTGCATCAAATCATAGAATAGTTTAGGTTGGAAAAGACCTATACAACCATTGAGCCCATCCACGGCTCTGCCAAGCCCACCACTAAACCCTGTCCCTAAGTGCCACATCTGCACATCTCTGAAGTAATTCTAGGGATGGTGACACACCTGGGCAGCCTGGTCCAGTATGCCAATCAGTTCCTTGAAGGCTTAAAAAAACTGAAATAATGAAGCTTCTTTATGCCATGGAAGCAGCTGGTGGTAGCAATAAGGAAGAAGGATCTCTCTCTGAGGGGCTATCATGCAGGGTAATATGACTTTGTCTGCGACTGTTAGGGAGGGGTTAACTGGAAATGGGGGATATCCAGGCCCTTGACACAGAAATCTGCAAATGGGCCAGAAGGAAGCAAAGAGATGGGGCTTTGTGGGTAGGTAGCAGTTGCAGAAGCAGATGTGGATAATTCAGAGTTGTAGAGCTGCTTGCTTCTTTTCATGCTGTCT
The DNA here is from genome assembly GCA_036785705.1 of Acanthornis magna. Taxonomy (NCBI): domain Eukaryota; kingdom Metazoa; phylum Chordata; class Aves; order Passeriformes; family Acanthizidae; genus Acanthornis; species Acanthornis magna. Next base: position 106,837 of record JAWUZG010000060.1, on the reverse strand, counting down.
TTGGGGATATAGCACTTTTTGTATTTTGTTTAAATAAATAATGTTGCACGAAACTGTATCTTTGACTGATGTTTGCAATTTTCTCATTCCAATTGAACTAACCTTTCAAGCCCCCAAATTACAACCAATGGACTTAGGTCAGAGGAGCAATGGTATTTTTTTATCATTGCATTTGCATTTCATATAATGTACCAGTCCTGAAAGGAATGGGCTTTATTTCTTTCAACATGAAATTATATGAGCCTAAATAAGTTTTTTCCTATTGAGGCTACCAAAAAAGACTTATGGTAGTAAAGCTACACAAGTGTGCTGAAGTACTTCTTTAGGGATTAAAACCTCTTTCTGTCTACTTCTCCAGGATGAAAAATCATCAAAACTGCTAGTGGTTTGACCTGCTGCTTCTCTTACTTTTTCAGCTTTGAAATGTGTGCTTGCAAAGTGAATAGAAGAAGTGAACGTTTTGTAAGCTGTCATTCCATATAGAGATTTACTGCTTTCCATTTCTGTTTAGAATTAAAGAATGATGGTGTAGCCCTTTCCTGAAAAGTCCAATAAAACCAAAGTGATGCACCCAGTACATAATGAGAACTAAATGGAGTTTTCAAAACCACTACTAGCTATGCATCTCTGTCAAGCTGTCATTTATCACACAATCAAGCCTCGAGCAGAAACCAAGCTTCAAAGTGGCATTACAAAAACATGTTCTTCAAGCCTTGTTGAAAAGTTTTCAGAAGAACATTGTCAGAAATGTTTTCTTTCATTTACTTCTTGAAACTGCATAGTTACTATCTAGTGGGCAAACATTTCTTGGACAAGTATCAAAAATCATAGCTTCTACACCATGCATGAATTTTAAGAAATGTTTAAATTATGTTTTCCGGTTGTTACAGTATTTTAACACATATAGCTCAACATCAGCAGCCAAAGAGCTTTTTAGAGCTGTTTTAATGTATGTCTTCCTATGCTACAGTAAAACATCTGGCTTTACATAATCCTGTTGGTTAAAAACAATCTCTGCAAGTCATCTAGTCTAGCCTTCCTGTTGAAGTAGAACTCCCATGAACACTAGGTCAGCCATGCTTTTGTTCAGGAACGTCTTGGAAACCTGCAGGGATAGTGATCCTGGTTCTTCTAAGTCAAAGTGCCAACGACACTCCTGGTGAAGGCATTTTTCCTGAAATCCAATGTGAATGTCATAAATGGCAGTGTGTGGCTTTGGGCTCTTGCTGTTGCGTCTGCCACTTAATCGTCTTTGTCATTCCTTTCAAGTAGCTGCATGTTGTTATTAAGAGGATCTTAGTCCCTCTTGTCACCAGATTGTGCAATCTGAGCTTCTTCAACCTCTTCCCTCATGGTTTATATGCCTTACATGGTGTCTTCCAGCGGACCTTCTCCAGTTTCTCCACACACATTTTTAATGGAAGCAGAGCAGGATGATAACTTCTTTCAGTCTGCTTACTACCCTTTTTCTAACACAGTTCAGTAGGAGGTTATGGAATGTCTCATGGAATGAGAATGCATTTTGTTGCCTTGTATTGAGCAAAGCGTCCACAGCAGTGTCAGCAGAATGCTCCCCTCAGCCTACACTGTTGTGTGGAGTTACCCCACGCCAGGTGCAAAAGTGGGAGCACCGCCTCATTGAACGTCACAAGGCTCCTGTTAGCCCAGGCTCCATGTCCATCCAGGTCATACAGAGTGGAAGCTCAGACATGCTGGTGAACCACTTTCCCCCCATTTAGTAAATCTACTCTAAAATTTGCCACATCTATTATTATCCAAATCATCGATGACAATATCAAGGGGTGCTGGAGTCAGTCCCTGTGGTGCCCTGCACATCACCAGCCACCAGTAACCAATTATCACTGGCTCTGTGAGGGATAACCCTGCAGTGAACACTCCATGCTCTCCGGTTCTTTTGAGATTCAGATAGCTTAAAAGGAAACTTCCTTTCGGTTTAAAAACCTTCAGAAAGGACCCTAGTGGCAGAACTCCAGCAGCTACAAAAACATTTCAGGATTCAGTTCTTTTTAGGGTAGACCATGTTTCCATCTGGTTTAATTAATTTCTTATTAAGAAATAGAATTTTTTTTTCTTCAGCAAAAACATATTCCAAATAATAAGAATACCTTCGAGGCTGCCAAAATATCCTAAAGACACAATAAAAGCACCAGGAATTTTAAAACTTTGCACGTAAACTCTTTTTTTTTTTTGGTTATTTTTACTTTCTTGTTTCAGTGGCAGCTGTTGCCACTCCTGCCTACAACTATTTCTACCTGCAGTTTAACTCACTTAGTCATCTTGCCTCATGATTTGTCAGACATCTTAAAGTAACATAAATTGCAGGAACAAAATTGTTTCCACAAAATTAGAACCCACACAAGAAAAGAGAATATCAAGGTCACCTTGTCCTTTTCTTTCTAAAAGGTACTCTTCAATTTCTTACTATTAAATAGCTCCTTGTGTATTTAATGTGCATGAATCTTCACATACATATACAATCTGGGTGTTCAAAGGTAAGAACAAACAGCTTTTTTGTTTTGAAAAACAAAATAAGAAAATTCAATACAACAGGTTTATGGGCATTTCTATAGTGGGGACTGTAATATGAAATGTTCTGTAAAGCAGGCTGAAAAATAGGAAGTAATTTTTGTTTTCATCCTTCTTTCAAAGTCACTTATTTTCTGACACTCCAAATGCTGTCAAATTCCAGATCTAGAAATCTATTTTGACTACCTTGGAAAACCTTCATTAACCTCGCAGAGGGAGAGAGTCTAAGTGGTGACTCTTAAAGGAGTTGAATAGTTAACTGTGATGTCTCTGGGCAATTCTGTCCTCTCTTGTTTGGACACCTACTTGAAAAAGAATACAGAAATATTGTATGCAAGTGTGGCCTGCAGTAGAAATAAGCCTGCAGAATATTCATTAACACTTTATGACTGCCTATATCTTTGTTCTGCAATTTTTTAGTAAAGATCATTGATATCTGAATACCACTTGGGATCCTGAATAATTTATTCACCTGTATAAAGGTACTGCTTAGTCCTCAAATTTGCATCACAGTGCAAATGTGTCACCAAAACACCTGAAAATAGCAACACAACTTGAATGAAGTTGGCTTAGATCTCTTTTCACTGAATAGAATGATGTCCCTGGAAGCTGGAACAAACACTGCAATTCAGGAAGGCCTTTAATGTGATCTATGCTGCTTAAGATCCCTGTGCCATTGACACAGATATTAATGAGAATAACCTTTCAAATTCACTGCCACCTGGACTTGCATCTGGCATGTCTGAAGAGATTGATCCGGAGGGTTCTGTGTGTTTTGAAACAATGGGCATTGCTTCCACATATAGCACACAACTATTTCTCCTTTTAACAGCTAAACCTCCATTGACCAACTTCAGCTGTTATTTATTTTCCCTTTAAAGACGATAGAGTGCTGTTAAAGTCATAAAGATAGTATGTTGGCTACAAACAAAAGTAATGGGAAAACAAAGCAAAGGAACACTTCTGAAGTGGTCCAAATTTCTTTTGCTTCCTCTCTCACTTATTCCTGATAGGAAAAAATAAACTTTTAGAAAGAAACTCATACATCTCTTTATTTTCTTTTTTTTTTTTTTTAATAATATAAACCATTAAATTGTGTGACTAGCTAACAGTCAACTAAGCTCTTGACAAAGTGATATAATCTTTCTAAAATAAACATTGACGGTGTACCAGCTGCAAATATTGTTCAGTTCAGAAACAGGAAATCCAAGCATGAACAGATAAAACTGACTCCAAATATTGCTGCATTTTTCACTTGTTTAAAAGAAAATTTAAGGATCCCTATTCTGTCTGCTCTGTTCAAGACAGATCCAAATCTGCAGGAAGATCCACTTCCATATAAGAAGTTTAAATAGATGTTAACCTTGTAAAATTTTTGATCTGTTCCTCACTGCTGCCTTTTCCAATGCCTAGCCAATGTGCTGCCCTGAGGCAGCACAAACATTATACTCATGGCATTGACAGATGCTTTTCTTCCCAGAAAGATGAGAAAGCCAGTAGCCAGGTGATGATGTGAGTTCTCCTACCTGTTTCTTATACTTTTTATGCCGGAATGTCATTTACTTACACTTTAGTGTCTTCATTCTTATGTATTGAAGGAATAGCATGGGGTAATTTTTTATTTTTTGCTTTTTAGGCCTCTGGTTTTGCCTGTTTCTCTGTCCCGTGAAGACCTTTGCATGCTCTCTCTCCTACCCTCCTAATTTGAATTTCATTTGAAGTAGAAAATTCTCAGTTGAATTAGAATTCTTATTTGAATCAGAAAATTCTCACTTCAATTTCACTTGAATATAGAAAACTTTTGAGTGTTAGCAAAGGGACATGAACCACACTTTTTTGCAACATATTTGGGTATTTGCATGTCTTATCTGCCTAATCTGAGGAAAGCATAGTAAACTGTACTGTTAACCACAACACTCAAAAGTATCTCCTGTGTCAGCAGCTTGTGTGGAGAGATGGCTGGTGCTGTCCAGAAGAGTAACAGCATTTTTAGTCCAAAATATGACGTGTGTGTGCAATAGACAGCTTTTTGAAAACAATAAACAAGAACCCAGGGACAAAAAGTACTACTGTATGTGGAAAAAAAACATAAAAGTGACTGACCAGTGTTAAAAAGAGCAAATAATTCAGCATAAATTAATAGTGATATCCTGAATAAGAATGTGCAGTTCTCACAGTAATTTCTCAAAAAGCTGCTGACATAGGACAAAGCAGAAAAAAGTTGTATCTGTATGTAGAGCACAAGGGGAATAAACACAAAGTTAATTCATTAAAGCACAAAGAAAACATGATGATAAAGAGGGCAAGACATCAAAATCTGTGCAGAAGAAAATTTAAAAGTATAAAGTAGCGATGACAGTATGCAAGTGCAAAATTGTGAAGGTATGGAGAAAACTGTGATGGAAAATGCCCTACCTGTAGGTTAATTATAGCCTAAAGACCATTATGTCAGAGAAGACAGACAGGAAAAGAGAAGGAAAGCAATTCATAACACTGAGGACACAAGCAATTAGTTGAAGGATAAGATTTTGCATAAATGCAAGTAGTGCAGAAAAATAAAAGGTTTGTAGAGTGTGCAGTAGCACAGAGTACTTGGACAAGTTAGCAGAATAAAAACAAACAGGAAATTGAAGGCCAGACAGACAATGGTGCATGGATGATTGCTCTAGCCTGAAACAGCTTTCTCAGTTCTATTCAAGAAGCACATCACGACTAGGAAGAGGCAAATTATAGTTTAACTAAGAACATATTCAGCATAGAAGGATTTACATAAGAGGTAGCAGAGCAAGGAAAATGCATAGCCTGCGATTTCAGGTGCTGCAGAGAGTGAAGGAGCTGTCCCTTTTGGCTGAAATGAGTGAACTCATGAAATAATGACACTAAACTTAGGACAAATGAGTCTCACGATAGACAACTGAGGTAGAACACAAGCATTCAGAATAGCCAGTGTGCTGCAGAGCCTTTCAGCAGAAGTCCTGCAGTATTTGTTTGTGACTGGGGCACCCTCTATCCACATTATACCTAGAGAAGGATGCAATTCTTCAGTAACCACAACACCTTTTCTGAAGTGTTCAGAGAACTACAGAGGAAAAAACCAAAAAAGACAAAAAGGGGGCCCCCATAAAACAAGAAATGAAGCACACTGTAAAGAAAAGAACGTTACTCAAGTCAGTCCTCACCGTGGTGAACAGCAAGATAATCTTTTAGAAACCAGTGCAGCTATGGTTTCTTAAAATTAGGCAACTTCCATATAAAGAAGTGTCCACTACAAATTACTTACAATGCAAAAATATTAACTCAAAAAGTAAACATATTTACTCTATCCCCGATGAAAACAGGAAAATATTTATTTCCAAATAATTTATTTCCAAAGGTACATATTGGCAAATAACACTGTATATAGCAAGAAATTTCCTAATAGATGGTTTTGAATGTATCTATTTACATTGTTGTAAATAGTTGAGAATACTGTTTGCAGTCTATTAAGATAACTGTTCTCCAAATATGTCAGAGAACCCAAAAATATCTTTTAAATCAATATTCAACAGATGTTTCAAAAATAAAATGTGTATAACATTACTCTGGAGTGTTGCTGCTATAAAAGGTAGTGATGAAATATCTCAACATATGGAAATACTACGATGTAAAAGAAAGATAATTCAGATTAACTTTACGAGTATGCCCTCATTCAGAAAACATTGTAAAGGATAAAGCTGCCCACAAAACAGTATATAAGTACCCTTGCATGCCACCAGGTGATGGAAGTTTGTGTATTAAATTGTTCTGCTGAATTTACTTTTGGGACAACCTCAGCCATGTGTCATAAAAATCCCAGACAGGAGATCTGAAGAATCTGACTGGGTAAAAAGGCACTCGCAGCCTATATGCAGCAGGAAAGGCAAATAGCATAAGCTAAAGGAGAAATAAAGCTTCAATAAAAGATAGTTTCTGTTCTTTCTGTTGGCAAACAAGTCACCTCCTTAGAGGGTTCTGTGCAGAAAGCTGGGTAAGTGGATGACAGAGCCTATCTTTATTTTCCTGTCTTTATTTTTCTATATTTTCCTGTCTATTTTCCACATTCAGGTCACCTCCAAAATGTATTTTACAACAGTTGGCAACAATAAGAATAGGAAATTTCTCCTTGACAAGACTGTTCTTCCAGAAGTGACAAGCCATTTTTCTAGGTTCTCCACATAATTTTAAATAAATAATTCCTCAGATGCCTTGTATGGAGATTAATATGCCTCCCAGACTTTTTGAAAGACTCAGTTGCCCACCTCTCTTTTTGATAGTTATAAATTATGAGAGAATCTGTGAAGTTAAGAATAAAAAAGACATAATAGGTGGTACAGACCTTTTCTTCATCAAAGAAGGATTATCTTTCTAAGCATAATATGTAGAGCTTTTTCCAGCCTCCTACCAAATATTATGTCACACCAGGCATTGATTTATTAGGCACTATTCTTAGTAGCATTTTCGTAAAGGTTAGGTTGTCTGTTTGTCTGTCAGATTCCAGCTGAGACCCAAAGGACAGGAAAAGCAGATTAATACTGAAGGAAAATTATAGCTAGGAATTGTGAGAGAGTTTGAGAGAAGAGAAGCAGCATGGAGAGAGGTGAGGTTTTAAAGGGAAAAGGAGAAGATGGGTTTATTTCGAACAGTATATAGAAATTTTGAAAGCAAAATTAAATTCCAGACTTTATTATTCCCTCTCCTACAGGTGATGCAGTGCAGCAGCTATTACCTAACACACATTCCACTGCCTCACAGTTGTACTCCTCCACTTAGGTCATGACAGACTATTTTCAATAATAAAATTTGATTCCTTTCAGTGGCAAACTGTTATTTTTCAAGTGTGTTCAGGTTGTGTGTTTGTTTACCAATAGGACTACTCTTTCAAATGTAGTATACGGACAATTTTTTCCCTGATTTCCTATGGCTGGTTTTGATTATGATAATATCTTTGTTTCTGAGCTTTTGTATCAGTAATATGACACCTTACTCATCCATTTACATTAGTCTGTACTTAAGTTAGTATATGAAATGCTTAAAATTTTCTGTATTTGAGAATTGCTTCTCATCCCTGATTATATTTGTCTGATGTGCATTGTGGTGACCTGGTATATACACTGTCAAGCCTTCAATCTGTGACATTAAAGTCACAGGAAATTTATAATTTATTTCAAAGGAAGTCCCTCCACTGTACCTCTTCAGTGGGAGAGAAACAAATCCTGAATGTGTAACAGGACGACTGCAGCAGAGTTAAATTAGATGTGATCACTTTCTCTGGCTGGTGGGTCTGTCCAAATAGAAGCCTGCAAAACAAATCTCTTATAAAGAAGACCTAAAATATTTTCTGCAAAGCTTTAATGAATGACGATATGGCTTTCCATGGAGGGGAAACAAAAAAACAACTGTGATATAGGTTTGCTAAAAAAAAAACAAACGAAGATCTGTGTAAACACTGTGGAGGTTACTAGAAAGTTTTCTCAGCTAAAAAAAAAAAACAAAAAACGGTTCATAACTATTATCATGGTTTTAGGTTTGCTGATACTTGTAAGAGTCTTAAATTGGAAATAAATAAGAGTTCATCAAAGGCAAAATGCCTTTTCCTGTGTCTTTGCTTCATTGTGAAGTTAAAATACAAGGCCATGCTCAACTAACAATTACTTGCTGTGTTCAGAGCTGTGAAAATGCATTCTTGAGAGAACTGGTCTTCCCACACTTTTATTATTTTTCTATTTTTTCATGACCTATATGCTGGCACACTTCAAAGCTTTATGTCAGCCTTATAAGAAATGCAGGAGGTGAGGTCACCAAAATCTGTTTATGCGTGGATAAAGTAGGTGAAATTTGGTACACTTTCCAGTGAGAGTTTCTGCTTACAACATTTTATCATGTCTTAATTTAAAATTATGTAGTCAATCTATCCAATCATTCCTTCATGATCAAAAATTTTGCAGATTCTTTTTTATTTTTCATTAGCCACTTCTTCCCTTTAAGTTTGATAGGGCTTTCTGGACTAAAATTTTTTTAGCAGTATTATTTTGAAAGAGTTCATTATCTCTTTTTATTTTACTCATATTTTTTAAAGTGGCTAATGTCAGCTAATAGATGATGGAACTTGTTCCTTCCTTTTTCTATCATAAAAGAGAGCTTGATGGGGTTTTCGGGAATCATGCAATCTACCCCCTACCCCAAGACAGGATCATCCTTGGCAAATACACTTCCAGTTTCGTTTAAAGACCTCTGATGAAAAAAGCCACACAGCATTTTCAGATAGGTCATGTAAAAACCTTTGCTGTTTTCTTATTATCATTAGACAATTCTAATGCTAAATTCTAATGTAAATCTTCTTTGTAATTTAAGCTTTCTACTACAAGCATGGATAAGAGGTTATAATTTCCTTTTTGAAGTTGCTTTTAATAGACTATAGCTTAGGGAGTCCTTCAAGCATTGAATTAATTGATATTGTAGAATGGATTTTTTCCACTGAAAATTGACATTTTCCAATGCAAATAAGTTTAATAAATAAAATCACAGTTGGGTGAAATTATTTAACACATTACACAGTTCTTCAGCTCATAGCCTATAGGTTCATATGCTGTAGATAGACCCAGTGAGATAATTGTAGCAATACTAAGCCAGAATAATAACAGAAATAAATGTGGCCTGAAGTTCATGTTATATCATGTTCTATATAAAATTCACTTTATCACTAGGTTCCAAGAAATGGAAAATATTATCTACTAAAAATCCATATTATGATAATAAATTAAAGGAATAAATATATTTGTAACTGGGTAGTAAAGATAGGTTCAGTGGGATACTAGGAATCAATAGTTTCCAAATGCCAATCCTACCTCTGAACTGGAGATAGGAAGAGCACTCTAGCCTTTGTAATCCAATGGGATTGTTTTCCATTTCCTTCCTAGTGTATTCATGCTGTTATTATTGTAATGTGTTTTGTTGTTATTGTTATAATGTATTCAGTCACAGCTATCATTTGATTCTTAATTTCTCAAGATGTGCAATAGTGTGAAATAGATCTGCAATGCACAAATTATTCTCACCAATTATTATTAAGTACATTTTTGTTTATTGACTGTACATCATGCTGGCATATTTCCCCATATATAAGATATATATTGTTAATTAGAGAGTTCCACTGTGTTGCAAAATGACAATTTGAAAATTCATATTATTTATTTGAAATTATTTGTTTAACTGACAATTCGCACACTGACAATCATTGCAGATTATAGAAGCACCAGTAAAATGAATTAGAGTGGTAAGATAATAAAAAGAAGGAAGATTTAGATTAAGATTTTCTCTCTTTCTGTCCCTGTGAGTCATTTCAGTAATTTTGCATGTTTCTGACACAGTCCAAGATGTGTTTATTCTTAATAATTTTACTAGAAGCAGAAGCAGAGATTCTTACAGTAGCACGGTTTTAATTAATTTAAACTTCACAATGACTCGCTGACATTCACCATATCATCTCTCAAAGAAAACTCAAACATATATTTAATTAAAAGGATTCTGATATTTATTATTTGAAGGGGCAGTATTACAGAAAGCTTTCCTTCAGTGATCAAGGGAGAAGCTTTTGTCTTACTCAGACTGACTTATGAAGTGTTTGGAGTGGTGTCTGGCAAAAAATGGCAGCATGATGCAAAAAATAGCCCCACTGTCTAATGACATTTCACGGGATTGTTAATATAGTATGAAAAAAAGCACAGTTTAGTGCACAATAATAAGATTTGACACTTCTTTTCATCAGGCACCCAGAAAGATTTGACTTTGGGCACTCCTAGCCATCTGTAATACTTGTAAAGTCTCCACTCACTATTCCTCAGATAAGACATGAAGAGTTCTGAAAAAAATATCCTGTCTTTTGTATTCTGAAAATATGTTTGTGCTGGATATTGGCACCTGTGTGACAGACATCATTTTGGATCCAACTGGACAGGCAAAGGTGGTTGTGCCTCTTCTTTGGCTGAGCAGCACAGCCAGCTGCATCATCCCCACTTCATGGACTGTATGTCAAAATCCACTGGAGCTGGACTCAGGTTTATTCTCTGTAATTTATGTGGCAGTGTGAATGTGTGTGATGAAAATAGTCACAGTGGAGCTTCCAGTATGGAGCATTCTCTGTTCCCCTTTTCAGTGCCAGGTATACCTTCTCTAAGATCACTTATTGATAGACAGAGTGGGGATAGTGGAGTAGAGTCTACATTTATCTCTTCATTCCCCAAAAGGTTTACATCGATTTTGGCTTAGCAGAGCTGATGTTCACAGAAGAGCACACTGACTTTCCACAGTGCTGTTCATGGATTGTTTTGCATTGGCTTATGTGTAAGTGCAGGTGCATCAATTTAGGCAGATCTGGAAAGAACAACTGGTATCAATCCCACCAAATTTCATATATTAACTTGGAACTCATCTGGAGATCAGTTTCATAGCAGTGTAGATTAGGAAGATTATCCATGTCTCCTGTTGTGAGACTTTTTAAAGCTTTGCAGGTACAAACCTGTGGCTTCAACTGTGAGCTGCACATTGACAAATACTTCACTGTATTTCAGGGAAAACTGAATGTACTTGTTCAATGAGCATCCCTTTCCATGAACTTTCGCATCCTACTTCATGTCACTTTAGTGTTTGGATACATTTCAAAAATAAGTAGACCCTGCTGAAGGACAGTGTGCCGCCTAAATAATTTCTGGGGTTTTTTATTGTCCATTAAGTTCTTAATACCACATCTTAATGTTGCCACTGTGCATGTCATGCATGTGTACTTTTCACATAGGGTCTGAAACTTATGCTTCTTTGCTCAGTGGTTACACTATTTAGGGCCAAATAACAGGTAAAAATAGATCAGTGTATTGTACTGGTCTTCTGCCAGTATTAGAGGAGGTACACATGGGTAAAACTGACACAGATTAAAAACAATTTAATCAAGGTACAGAAATAAATATACTAAAGCAGCTAGTAAAGAAACCAAAAGCTTACTGTATTTTCTTGTGTAGTCTGCAGCTTCACTTTGAAACTTTCACAAATCATGTCAACATTCGATATTACTTCTTCATCTATTTGGATGAGAAACAGTGTGATCTTCCCCAGAGCCCATGCTAGTGTGCACTTCCTGCCTCTGATCCACCTAAAATCTACTGCCCCTTAGACTTTTACCATGTATGTAACTACATGAAGGCTTTTGTAAACATGAGTCAAAGACTGGTTTTGTTTTTGAAAATAAATAGCTTTTTAACCTGGAGTTTTGTAGTGTTATGGAAGGAAGAGATGTTTTACACCATTATTCTTCTCTTTCTGCAACTCCTTGCCAAATAGTGGGCATTAGTGGTGGAAATTTTTTTCCTAAAAATCAGTTCTTTCTGAGTCAGTATTATTATGGAGCAAACCAGGCAGTAGCAAGGACAAGAAAGGTAGCATGCATTGTTCATCTGAGAACTCAGGTACTGTTTTACTGCCAGACTTATCCAAAGGGAGGACAGGGAGGGATTTTCAAGGTACAGTTTTATTTCCTTCATGTTCATTTGTCTCATATACTCAGTCACAGAGAAAACCTGTCTTAAAGGCTGGCACAAAATGAGATTCATGTTGCCTAATTGAAGCCATATCACTTTTGTCACACGTACACATTAGACATACCTTAAGCACACATTTTAGGATGAAATGAGAAAATACACACTCTTTCTCTACAGCATCTTTAGAAAGAAAGACTCGAAAACTAATGGATAATACTAACCTGAGGAAGTGGCTATCGAGAACTGAGTTCCACTGTAAGAGGACAAAATGAGCAAAGAAAACTATCTCAGTGATGTTTCCAAGTACATAAAAAATACTGAGAAGAGTATATTTCAAATTTGTAAAACAATTGAATAGTAGAATTAGTTCTGTTTCAAAAGGAGAAACAGGAGTTATTGCAAGAACATTGTCCTTCGAGGCACTTTTGTATCTCATTCTTTGCTTGGTATCTAGCCTGAAACTTATCCACTACACTAAATGGAAAAAAAAAACCCCTTGCACTTAAAATGAATTTGCTGTCTCTGAGGAAAATTCAGTAGATTCCCCCCCCTCAAACATTATGAATGTTGTTATAAATGGGTAAGAACACCTATTTTTTTTTTAGTTTTGTAAGATATCGGACATTAGATTATTGTATTTCTGAAATTTAAACTTGCGACTAGAGGAGAGCAAGGTGTCAGGGTGTTTTGTCTATTTTTAATTTTGGTATAAATGTGTCTTTAATTCATCCTTGTGCTATAAACATTTATGACAGGTAAATATATTTCAGAACCCATTAATTGCTGTACTTGGAGAGCTTCCACTGGCTTCTAAACAATTTTATGTTCATTTTAATTGCTAACTGTAAAGCATAATTACTTTAATTTCAAGAAACAATATATAATGAGAAGTGTGGGTTACATAAATCCTCTCTGTGCTTTTTAATATGCTTTTTGTGGGCGTTGTTAGGATGTTTGGGTTCACAGAACATACATTTTTTCCCTCTGAAGTCCTTGTAGAGACAAATTCTACTAGATTGTCTAAAACATATATTTTAGCATATATAGCAGCTTATACCACATGAAATCACATAAATCTTCTGTTTTGAAAGATTCAATATAATATAGGAAGACAAGGTACAATAATGGCCATGGCAGAACAGTATTACACTGTGTAGGAGACTTTCAGGTTGTGACAGCTTCACTTTGTTTAGTGTTGTAGCTGGAAAGAAATTCATTTCTAGCAAACAAATAGATCTTTAAATATTTATGAGCAACATCCCCTCCACACACATAACTTGGGGCCTAACTGAATGGTCACAGATGTAATATTAAAAAAAAAAAAAAAAAGACTGAAGAAGAGAGTTGAACAAGAGCAAGATGCAAATATACAAGTACTTGAAAAACAGTCTAATTTTTCTCGCACAAATAATTGCAAAATGTGGAGGCTGGATTTGCTGTCCCAGGTTCACTGGCAAGTATCTGACACAATGCACAGTACCTTCCACCCAGAACTAACAAACGTTTTCCCCCCATGTTCCACCAGTATAAAAATACCAGATCAGAATAAACATGATCTGAGCTCAGTGTATCTGAGCTCCCTGATCTAGTGAAAGATCTTCCTGCCCACTACAGGGGCTAAGAACCAGATGGTCTTTAAAAGTCCCTTCCAACCAATGCATATTATGATTCTATGACTTGAGGAATCACTGCTCACTTGAAACTGCCTGAAGGATGATGGGAGCAGAGGGTTAACCATGGTGGGAACCGCAGGGCAGGTGGGTGCCAAAGGTACCCTGCAGACTCTGGGGAGCATTGCAAGGCACAACAAGCCACTGTCTTTTTATCTCACTTCTAATCAACTGGATCCAGTTAAGTGCATTTGAGAGGCACTTGAAAAAGCCCCTTGGGTCCCCCATGCTTTGTGACAGCTTCTTAGCTTCAAGGTGGTGATGTAGACTAAGAGAATGAGACACCTAAAAAAAGCTCCTGAAAGTCTGGTGCTCAAGAAACCTGCAAGATAAGTGGATATTAGCCGGTAAAAGGAGAAAATTATAGGGGCTTCTGAGCTCTTAGTACTTGTTATTTTGGCTGTTTCAGAGTATCATGCAATTCTCTCTCATGCCCACTAGAGCAATTACTGAGGAGAAGAGATACAGGTCATACATTTTGCTTGACCTGAGGGAATTCAAGCAAATCCTTTGGGATCATGCTGCAGCTGCAAGGCTAGACAAGTAGAAGCTATCCTCCATGCAGTCTGTAGGAGTTGCACCAGAATTCATGGGGTTAACTCTATTATGAAGGCTAGAAGGAAAGCAAGCAAAAAGAAGCCTGATAATGTGGCTTTTGTGTTTTGAGGTGAGCTCAGAGCTCTGATCTTTGCTCCATAGTTTCTGTTGCATTGAAAATCCTGTAAAGTTCAATTCAAAAAGTAGTCCTAGGGCCAAACTTCCAGATCCCCCTTTTCAGAGGCATGTCCTGAATCACTGGGTGGTTCACAGCCACTTGCTCACTGCCCTCTGGGCCCAGATGTCAACTATTCCCTCTCTCACAGTGACAAGAATGACAAGGTTTAATTGCTAAGGTAAAGGGGAGCTGATGGGAGTCCCAATATGTCTCATCTCTAGTTCTCATAATTTTCTTGTGGACAGATAGAGAAGGTCTTCCTTGTGCTAAACAAAATGCATGTAATCATAGAACATGCCATTGAGATGTGATGACATAAATCATTCCTGGAGATGAGTGAGAAACTGCTTTGAAAGATTAATGTACCTGGTATTTTATCCATAATCTGCAAAGTTAAAAATGAAAGATGCTTCTTTTTCATCATCTTGTTGTCTCTTGTACTATTTGCCCATTTATGTAATGCTTCTCATATTTATTTTTACTCCACAAATTCTTGAGGCAAACGTAAGTGTTTGGATTCTTGCTAAAACAAATATTTTACAGTACATTAAAAGTCTTAGAAGTAGGAGTGATTTGGACTTCATGAAATTAAAAATGTACTGAAATACATTATATTTATAATAAAAATAATTATTTTAATATATTTCCCCACATGTAATATAAAATGGGCTTCTCTCCTCTGGGAATAATAAAACCAGATTTTTTAATTAAAATTTGTTTTTGTTTCTCTTCTAGTGAAAATGGTCCATTGCAAAAGAGTAGGTATAAATATGCTCTTCCCCATGTACTGGTTGTGCATATATTTACTTAATAATTTACATTTTCAGGCAAGTTTACCTAATAATCTCACAAAATTAACTGTTGAAGTGAATTTTTTCTTACCTTTCTCTCCATTTATTAACCTTGTATTCTCATTCTGACTTGACATCCCCACTTTTTGTTATGTAAGTTCTGCATAAAGAGATTCTTATAACAGCAAATGGTCACTGAAGTGAGCAGGAGCTTTTGAACTTTCCATTGTGGGATTGTGGGATGCCTTTAAAAACAAGTTCAGCACACATCTGTTGTGTACTGATCCTTCCATGGACTAGAGGAATAATCATATAATCTCTCGAGGCAGCTTCTGGGCAATAAGTCTGTTTTATATGTGATTAGGACTGCTCTATGAATGAATTGTGTCAAAACCATCAACACTACTGAATTATATCTTAATAGGAATACAATATGTGCAAGGAGAATTTAAATAATGGGAAAAAATTATGTCTAGATCATTTTCTTTCCCTTTAGAATGAAATCCTGCAATTGTGCTGCATGAGAAACTCATTCCAAGGGTTTGGGGAGTTTTGCAGTTTTTCGTCTGATGGTGGTCATGTCTGCCACATCTGTCTCTGATTTCTGAGGATGAAACAAATGTTCAGTAATAACTCCCTGGTTTTTCTGTGTTATACATGTTGTGTTAAGGTGGGTCATTTAGAACAAGACATTTTCAGGGTAGATTTCACACAAAATATCCCTAAATATTTTGCAGCAATTATTTATAATTTTGACCATGAGTACTTCTTTCATGTTGGGTATCTCTGTGCTCTGCTCTGAGTGGTAAATAGCTAGAGCTCATCATGCAATCAACTGGCACCAACTGGCACGTGGCTGTAATAAGCGTCTTGTGAAAAAAGATTATTAATATTATAGTAATATTTTTCCATCTGTGAACCTCAACACATGATTTCAGAACAGCATCTGCAGTTTGTATATAGAGAAACCAAAGATTAGAGTGAAATAATTTGCTCAAAGTCACCAAATGGCCTTGCAGTGGAATTGGGAATAGGTCCCAATGTCCCAAAGATGCACAGCAGTATTGTATTTACTCAGCTACATTCCTTTCCTTGATTTCCCCTCCAACCCCTGTCCCCTGCCCCACCCCATTTCCTTTTCAGGTATGCAATTCTCACTTTCTTAGGTTTATGCCACAAAAAGTCGGCAGCAACACATGAGCTTGGATTCTGTTTCACTTTTCCCATAAGAAATAGGCTTGTGTTAAAGCAAACAGTGTGTAAAAGAAGAAATTAACACTATACCAGGAAATATATTTCACTGATATTTTAAAATACCTTGAATTAATTTGCAACTATATCTTCCTCTTTGCTAGATATAACTGTCCATAACTGTCTGAAAATAAAATTATTTGCCTAATGTCTTTGGAGTTGTATGCTTTTTCTTGTGGTCTAAAATGTCTTTTAGTTAGCTAATATGGGCAGAAAAATTAATCAGAAAGGTAGACAGATTTCTACTAGAAAATTAGACATTTATACTGCCCAAATTGTTATCCATGTACAAATGTTACAGTAAAAACCTTGCTTTTGACTATATTATAGACTGCAGTGCTTCTGCTTGTCTTCAACAGAAAAATATAATTTCAAGGTACATATATCCTTTTGTAAATGTTACTTTAAATTAAATTTTTTTTATTGTCTGTTGTGAGATGGAAAATGATAATTTTATGTTAAGTTCTTGTTCAATTTGTACAAAAGGATTCTGTCACGACTGATAAATGTTTCTTCGTTTTAATTTGTTAAAAGTTTATCTGTATATTTAATTTTCTTTCTGTAAAATTTCCTTTGTTTTCTTTGCCTAAGATTTATAGAATATCAATAATGTCAATAGATTTTATCATATGGGGGACATTGAAGGAAATTGTTGAAATGTATAGCAATATTGAGCTTTCGGTGTACATTTTTCAATAAGAATCTATTAATGTTTTTATTGTGACCTTCTTTTTTTAAATGAATTTATCCCTGTGAGGTTACAAAATTTCAATTAATTAGCCCTGTTTAACCAAATGAAAGTTAATAAAAATTAAGTATAAAGCACACACCTCTATTTTTCAAAATAAATTGAAGGATATACCCCAGAAAGTCATAGAACTCTTATTCTAGTGCAGAGTGCCTAGGTTTTTCATACATGGGGTACACAGAACCATGTGTTCTCCTAACCACTGATTGGAAGAGGTTACTCTTCTCCCATTCACGTGTGTGAAGGTGGTACATTTAGGAAAACCAGGTGAAACTTGGAGAAAGACTTGAGTTGGCTGACTTCAAGAGTAACTCTATCAGTGAGGTCACTCTAAGAGGTGGAATACTCACCAGATGAAAGCAAAGGAAATTCTTCTGCCTGAATGTCTCAAACTTGGGCTAGGCAAAGCCCTTGAAAAATAGATGAAAGGAGATGAATAGGTGCATTTGAGACCCCATGCTTTTGAGAAGTTGCATGAGGAGAGTGAAACTCTTTTGTGGCCCAAGAAGTTAGAAGAAGTTGGCTTTGATCTGCTAAGTCAGACAGGGATCAGCAAGAGAAGGACTGGAATGGCAAAGCTTTCAGCATATATGAACTGTTGTTCTTCCAGCAAAGCAGTACAATGTGTACACAAACATGCACAGCTTTGAGGCTCTGGAAGTGGCCATCACATGGTTAGTGGTTTATTATTCCAATTTAAAAGCAAAAATTTTCGATTCCTGAAAATACAAAACAGGATCCTTTAGCGTCAAGAAACACAAAAATAGACAAAGGTACAGTTCAGCTATATTGTAGCTGGAGTTAACATGGATATTTATGAGTGACTATTCTAGTCCTTTATGCAAAAAAAAAAAAAAAAAAAAAAAAAAAAATTGCTGGGGGTCTTTAGTGATGCTTTCAGCCTTGATTAATTGTCACAGGATGGAGCTAGGTGAAAACCAGGGTGCCGTGTTGCTTGGCTAGTACTGCTAGTATTGCTTTGCAATAAGGAAACCTGCTGAAGAAACTCGATGTAATGGTTCTCCTCTCCCTTCTCACAATTTCACCTTTGGCCAGGAAAAAATGCAAACCCTTGATTTACTATGGTCAACACACGTAGCGGTCTAGAAAAAACTTCATGGGCATTCTTCAATAGTGTGTGCATTCCCATGGATCCTACAGTTCTTACTCAGCAATACAGGGGTTTTTTTAGGTTAGACAAACTGGATGCTTCTTTTGGCTAAGCCCCCCAAAATACCACCTACTCTAAGGATTTTACGTTATAATATCCAAAGCCACTTTGTTGGTGTAAACAACAGCTGAGATTGGAAAGCACCTAACTTCCTCTAGTCTGATAGTTCTGCTGAAAACAGGATCAGCTAAAACATGCTGACCAGTATTGTGTTCAGATGAATTTTGGATAGTTCCAGGGATAATGACTCCACAAATTCCCTGGTCAACCTGTTCCAATATCCAATAACACTTAAAAAGGAGATATTTTTTCTCTCATGTTTAAAGAAAAATTCCTGTATTTCAGCACTGCATTGTTTCTTTTCCTGTTAGTGGACACAACTGATCATGATTATTATCTTAAATATATTCTCTATTTATATATTTATAGCCTGAGAGAAAGAGGTAGAGAGAAACTCAAAGCCCCCTAAACCACAATGAGTGAAACACTTGCTCTTCTAGCTAGCCCAACTTACTCATTTGTACAGACATGACAGGGTGCACACTCATTCTGTTTAAGCAGAAAGGTTCTACTCTGCAAAATGTTTTTTTTTCAAAGGGATCGTGACAATTTTTTAATCAGATTAAAATTTTTTTCAAAATATATTGCTGTATAATAGAACTTTATTCCTTCAAGCACCTTACTGAAAATATCAGCTGCTTTCTAGCACAGAGAAGTGGAATTTTCTACAGATTATTTTTCTGCATTTTTAGATATCCCCATTTTTTTTCTGTCATTTGCAAAATATATGCACTTTAAACTTATCTTTGTTTTCCACCTACAATGAGTATTTTTTTGTCTAATTACATTTTCAGTTTCACTTTTTACATTTTATGAGATTTTTAGAGGTGTCTTACTATGTATACTTGGCATAATTTGCATAGGAGAATATCTTCTAATTGTGACCTTTTTTTTTTATTCTCTTCCTTTTTCATTTTTTTTAACCTTTTCATTTAAGTGGAGCATCTGTCTACAAAATCCCATGCAAAGATTCTTCCAGGATTCCATACAAATCCGTAAAATTATAGTTTGGCTGAGTGAGGAGTTGAAGAATTTGATTGCATGTCTCAAGAAGGAAGTTCCCATAAGATAAGCCACCACAAAAGGAACCTGAGATAAGTATAGATGGGAAAACAGGAAGGCATTAATTCGGTAATTAATGACCGTGAAGATTTGGAATTATCACACTGGACAAAATTGCACTGTGCAGTCTGAGGGAACTTAAAATAAGACTTATCCGTAGAAAAAAAGTCACACAGTGGCAGACTGGGGGAAATGATACACATGCCAGTCCAAGTTGTGAGAATGGCATCTATGTCCCATGGATAGCTGGGACCTGGACTTTATAGAAGTGTTACACCCAGAAGAACAGCACTGAGACCCCCACCACCGAAGACCAGGATGAAGAAGCACCAGTGGGACACTGCAGGGCTCCACTTGGTGGTGGCATCTTTCTGCTTAATCTCTCTCACTCTCTTTCTCTTCTCCCATCCTCCGTCTCTTCATGTTTCTTTCTATCTCTCTACCTCACATTTACTGTTAAATAAAATCCATCCTATTGACTTTGGTATATGATCTTGTTTATACCTTAATTCAGACAGAGGCACCTCTTGTAATTGCATCATACCATGCTGTCGTGGAAGTCCCTTCATACATAGCTTCATCATTCACAATTTTTATTTGGAATTCACTACAGAAGCATCTGATGTGGAGTGTTTTTGAGCACTGCAGAAAAGTAAATGCAGTATGCAAACATAACTTTCAGTTCTCTTACTCATAAGGTTATTGCTAAAATATTTACTCTCTTATCTCTCCAACAAAAAACATGCTGTTTCCGTGTCACCCCTTGTAGTCTAAAGTCTTAGATATCAAGGAATTTTGACAGCAGCCCAGGAAAGATGGTTAACTTTGCCAAGCCATTGGAAAGGCTGAAGAAATTATTTCTCAGTTCTCCATAGGAGATGTGGGGAGACTTTGAGGTTATGTGTAACACCTGGAAGGCAAGCCTTGATGCATGTCTTTTAATCAATCATCTTGCATGGAAATCATAAAACTGAAACTTCTCATGTTTAAAAAGACTTATAACCCTCATTGTCAGAAGTTAGAGGTAACAGCTCCGACTTTTATTAGCCTGTACTTTAGTATAACCATTATTCTCTGCAGTTTAGCACACATATTGCTAAATGCAGAGCTTATAATATTATACAGTACTGATTTGCAGAAATTGCTTTTCTGTCACTGAAATGTGTTTTCGTTAGGTATTTGAAGGATAAGAGCGATTTGCCTTTAATCTATAGAGGTACTGTCTTTACACAGGGAAATGACATTCAGGGGCATATTTTTACTTTCAGGAAAATAAATCTTTAATTCGACACTCTGCATGAGAACTTTGCCACTGACTTGAATGGAGTTATGATTTCACCTTCATTTTTAACTTTCTCTTAGCTCACGTAACCACTGTCTCTTGAAGTTTTTGCCTAAATCTGGCTTTTCATGGCTGGATTAAAAGCCAAACCACAACTTTTGCAGTTTCTGATAAAAAGCCGGCAACAAATTTAAGGTAATAATTTTAAACAAATAATTAAATAAACAACAGATACCAAAACTTCTACAGCTTGTTCTGCAAAGGAAAAAATTATCTTTGAGAAGAAAACCAGTAAATTTAATTCTGGCTTGCTTGGAATATCCTTTCAAACTTCTGTCAGTACTTGTGAGTAGGCAAATACAGTGAGCATACTCTTACCGGTAATTGAGAAGATGAAGGAAAAATAAAGTTAATTAGTTAGGATTGAATAATCTATGAGAAATGAAAAGATGATGGTTCTTTTTTTATAGCTATCATAACATCATCTTTGGATTAAAGGTTGTGCTAGCCAAAATCTTTTGACAAGATATTAATCTGCTTCTCTATACTCATCTCAAATACTCCTTGAAATTAGGCTGACAAAATTATTTATTACTTCTTGTTCTAAAATGCTGCATTTGCTTCTAAGACAGTTAAGCACCGACTCAACATAAGACAGAGGGATAATGTATTTCAGTGGTATGTGAAGACATATCTGCATTAGATTTGAAATGGGCATGCTGTTTTAAGAAAGGTGTGTTTAGATGACATTGTCATTCATTTTAATTTGCTTCCTGCAACAAAAATTATAAGGAAATTATCTAACTTGAAAAATCTCATTTTCTTTTTTTGGAAAAATTAACATTAAAAATACCGTCAATAAAGAAAACACTCCAGAGTTGATTTGACCCTGACTGGATGACAGGTGCCCACCAAAGCTGCTCTGTCACTGTTGTCCTCATCTGGGCAGGGGAGAGAAAACATAATTAAAAGCCCATGGGTCGAGTTAAGGGCAGGGAAAGATCACTCACCAGTGACTGCCATGGACCAAACAGACTCCACTTGGGGAAATTGAACTTATTGCTAATCAATTCAGAGTATAATAACAAGAAGTAAACCCAAATCTTAAACTCACCTTCCCCTCACTCCCCCCCTCCTTGGTCTCAGCTTCACTCCCGAGTTCTCTCCCTGCTCCCTCAGTGGCACAGGGGGACAGGGAATGGGAGCTGCCATCAGTTCCTTGCACATTGTCTCTGCTGCCCCTTTTTCCTTAAGGGAGGACTCCTCATGCTATTCCCACTCCAGTGTGGGTCTCTCCCACAAGATACAGTCCCTTAGGAACAGATTGCTCCAGCGTGGGTCCCCCACGGGGTCACAATTCCTGCCGATAAACCTGCCAGGGTTCCTCTCTCCGTGTGGGCGCAGTCTTTCCTGCTGAACATGAGGCCACAGACCATGTAATACCATTCCTAAATCTTTCCCTACTTTCTTTCAGAACTTCCCAAGGCTATTGTCTGCTACTAATAACAGTATTGTGGGAGTATATCAAATTCCCTAGGGTATTGTAAAAGCCCCAAAACTGACAAGCTTAATAGAAAAGACAGAGTCAAAACTAAGGAACAGAGAGGGGATAAATAGCCTTTCTAAAGTCATCTTGAAAGACTATGACAAAGAAAATAATCACAGGTCTCAAGCCAGCTCCTGACCCACTGAGCTGTGAAACCCATGTGAGAATACTTCCAGCTGTGAGGGGTGGAATCTCCACTAGTAAGTCCCATTATTATTATTATCCAGTCAAAACAAATGAAGTTCTTTCAGGTCTTAAAGTCAGCCAACACATACAGATTTTCATATTGCAGATTTTCTAAACTATTGAGTTGCGATTTTAGTAAGGGTATCCTGTTCTAAATGGGTTAAAAAGGGATAACTGAGAAGTGTTACTTCTGAGTAGCCAGGTGTGTAATGTACATGAAGTATTTTCATTACAGTTGCCTAAGTAAGTTATCAAATCAAATATAAAGCAAATTTTATCCAAAAACATTATAATAAGCACTGCACCAAGTAGCAGGAAGGCCCACAGAGTATCTTTTATTTATCATGAATCTCTTTAATGGTTACTCTGAGGAAGTACAAGTGAGATTGAAAAAAAAAAAAAACTGAAGGCCAATGAAGTGGAACAAGATTTAGAAAAAATGCACTCTATCTTGAAAAATACATCTATCTTTTAGGGCTCATGTTTTTCTCCATTGGTGCAAAAATAGCTTTAGAAGATATTTTTCCTTGTAATGAAGTATTGAAAACAACACATACAATTTTTCTTCCTTACAAAAGATAATAAAGCAAAACAAAACAAAACAAAATGCTATCCCATAGTGTATTATTGTGGCATGTGAACTCTATACAGATTGAATATAGATTTCACAGGAAGTATAAGATGGAGTGAAAATTACTACGTTGTGTAGAAGAATAAAACAACCATTGAGACACTTTGAGAAACATCTCATCTCACAAAGCTTTCCTGTTGTTATTGACTTTGAAATTTTGAAGCCTCTTTCAAGGTTTACAGGCGACGAAAAAGCTTTCCAGTGAAAATTGGTATAAGACTGGTTACATTACATCTTGCAATTGAAATGTATTCCAGTATTGAACTAACAATTGAACTAACATTATCCTCCAGCTAGATGCTTTCAGAAAATGTCCCTAGTTTGAACTGGTAATGAGTAGAATGATTTCTAGTGTTCACAAGAAGGGTACTTCATGACGGAGCCGCTAGAAGGAAAGATTCAGTGTAAATGTGAAAGGTCAAAAAGAATGTCATAGAAATAGAAAACCAAAAAATTCTCTTCTGGCGATATAATTTTAATTAAAAAATTACTTATTCTGAAATGTACTGGGAAATCTATTACTTTTAAGATATGTCTTGCTAAAATTATTGTGAAATCTTTCCAAAACTAGGAAAAGTCATTCACACATCAAATATTGTAGTTCTTAAAATAAAATGTTCACAGCAAAATGTATTTGCATCAAAGAAGGACAAAAATACTTCTTTAAATCAATTATCACTATTTTGTAGAACTTCAGAATCATCAAATTAATAGTCCATAATCTTTCTTTTTATATAGAGAGAAATAAATGAGAGAATTGATTACTTTATTTTGATATAGGATGGATTTGCAAAGTAACAGTAAAATTGAGAATATTGAAAAGAAGTTTCCCAATACAGGAAAGAATACTGAACTTAGAATCTGTTTATATATTGGGTACAATTTATTTTTTTACACATCTAGTCTTGAACAGAAGTGATTAAGCAACATGTAAGCATTTTGGAATCTTGGACAAAGCTGTCTTCCAAAGAAAAATTTTATGGTACTAATGTCAGAAAGAAAATTAATTTCTTTGTCTAAAAGCCAGTTGTTCTTCAAGGACTCTGTAGGCACAAAAGCATCAGTTTAATAATTACCTTCCTCACAATATGTAATTTCCAAAGACCAGGGATTCAAAGATGTGTCTGACTGGGTTCATGGCGCAGTTGTGAGCCAGAGTTGGCACCAACCCTGCTAAATACGGATCCTGAGCTAAATCAGGAGAAGGAAAGTTCAGGCCTCCATGAAATTTCTTGGAATATATCTATATATATTTTTCATTTTATATGAAAGGCAGGGTGACCCAACTCAAATCATTTCAATGTAATCGAAGATTTTTACATGCGCCATATAGAGTTCATTAGTGATTGAAATGCCTTATGTCAGGGACTGGATTAGGTGGAACACCTGTCTTCTACCTGTTCTTATTAGTTGTATTATCCACTTCACTTCACTTGTCTTTGTTTTTTTCTCGACCCATAGCTGTGTCTGTACTAGTCAATTAAATGGCAAGGGCATGGATCTGAGCACTGCAGCATGGTTTGCCCATGGTATTTCATGCCAGCCCAGACACCACAGTCAGTCAACATCCAGGAGCAACCTGGGGTCTGCAGATCCAGTGTGGATGTGGCTGCTTCATCTGGAGTGGAAGAGCCCTTGTGTGCACACCCACCTGTCCCCACCAGCTGCCTGCCTGTTTCATGCCCAGATAAATGTCCATTGGCTCGGCTTTCAGGGATACATAGCTGTTTTGGGAGTACATGGTGGTGGCACAGGAAGACTTTCAGTTAATATTTTATGATGTTAAAATTATCCTACTATTGAAGCTTTGGATGTTTTATGCTGATTCTATCTTTTGAGAAGAGACAAATGAGCCAGCCATGTTGGAAAGGAGCCAAAGGATGCTACCCCTAAGAGTGATCACATTTGCTGGAATTTCATAGATGTTGTGATTATGCTGCAATTTTTCACCAGACCTTTTTAAATAAAATATTTTTTTCTTTCTTTCTTTCAATAGTATGCTTTCAAAAATATGGTTTCATATTTCCCCCTGGAAAAAAAAAAGTCTCATTTTTTGTCAATATACCCTATTTTGTAAAAGCCTATAAAATTATAGTGTGACATATTTTGTTTAAGAGAGTACATTTCTCCAATGCTGACCGAGGCTTTACAAAGAAAATGTAATAATATTTGGAGTCAAAGTTACAGCAATGGGAAATTGGCATTTTTGTTGTTCTAAATAACATCAAAATGACAGTTAAAAGCTTATATCTGGCTCATAGTAGTAGACAGACACGTAGAGCAAGATTGTCTGCGAAAAGAACATTATCTGTGCACTATGAAATTCCTGATTCTCTGGTCACTGTATAGCTGAGTTCAATTTCCACATTTAAAAATAATCTCATAAACTAGAATTTACTAGAGTACATGATAGTTGATGACTTCTTCTTTCTGACACCAGTTGAAAACAACTCTGACACAGCTTCAGTGCCCCACAGAAACACAACCTAGAGTTTCTGTTCTGATAAGTTTGATTAGCTTGAAATATTTCCTGAAATCTGAGTCCTAGATACATAATTTGGCTTCGATAAGGAACATTATGAGTCACTACTAGCTTCAAAAAGCTTTGCATCAGTTCAACATTCACTTCTATTCTCCTTTTGTGGGGTATTACCCAACTGAGTTGATGTCCAGGAGCTGGATGTTAATATTCATCTTTACATCAAGCTCCCGAAGCCAGGAAAAAAATTTTGTGTGTTCCAAATATAATATTTTAGATAAACTCAATTTTTTTAGATGTAAAAGAATCACCACCAGTATTGCCATCACAATAAGCCTGTATGTCATTGGTTTTGGAATAACCAGTAAAATCTCAGTGAAAATAACCAAACAGTTTAATATGTATTTTATGTTTTTATAATGTATGAGGGAATTTTATGTATATTTGAATTGCTGATAAAACAATTATTAAAGAAAACGTTCTTATTTAGTCTTATTCTTTTCAAAAAAATATCACCAGCCAGAATGTAGGACTACAGTTTACTACTGACAGATTTTCAGGATGCTGAGCTTGTGTCTATGGATATTTTCCAACACTGTTTATTTGTTATGGCTCCCAAGACACATTATAGTTTTACTGAATTTCTTTGAAACATTCTCCAAAAGCAATGTTTTTCAGTAGCTGAAATTTCACTGGCTCATAAAGTTTTAGAGCTGCTTAATCACATTATCACTGGACTGTCGCTCACTTGGAACATATTGAAGAAGGCCAATAAAACAGCAATTAGGAGCATCCTAAAGGAGAAAAAGACAAACAAATTTGTGGGTACTGTTTTCATGAAGGACTTCAGTCAGTTCTGTGATTGAAGTTTTAGAGTTTGTCTAATACAATTTTCTGCCTTTCAAATTATATCAGACTTTCAACTACATTTTTACTTCAGATAAGTTAATTTTGTTCTTAATCAAGAATGTAAACTGCGTTGAATTAAGAAGCTCTTATTCAACTGTCTTGGGAGTATTTCTTTAGAGTTATCACCTTAAATTATGCTCAACAGACAGTGATTTTTCCATGAGAGGAAAATAATCTTGTTTTTCAAGTTGACAGTATTTTATTCTTTGAAAAAGCTGGAAACTGACACCTTGAACTTAGATGCAGGAGAGGGAACCTTGGCAGTTGTGTCCTCTGAAGAGAGAAAGTTAATTGTGGAAATGTTTCTGAAAGCTCAAACACAAAGCTGATGGTTTTCTATATTTGCAGTAATATGAAGCATATGAACACTTAATTTATCAGCCACAGTAGACACAGGCTGAAAGACAGAAACAGTCATCAGTGTGGGAAATGTTAGGTTAGGTAAACACTGAATTAAATAAAATTGAAGCAATTTTTTACCTATTCTTTCCGTCAAGAAGGCATGTATTCAGAAGTATTGGATCATTTGATCTGTGTCACATACGTCTATCTCAGTGACTTCATGGGCCTAGAAGGTGCAGGGCCACATTCCTGCCAGCTGGAGAAGTTCACTTACCTCACTCAGAATTACTTGTGCCTGGGATAGGGTTACATGGCTGTGATGTACAGATTGCAGCTTGCTCTGCTCTGCTGCCAAGACGACCAGACCACAAGCCATTTTGATATGGAAGCCAGCAAGTTTCATTAACCTGTTATTTTTGCATTATTTTCCTTCTTGGCAACATTTGCAAACTTGAGTATATCTTCAGAAAGAAAGGGCTACATCTATCTGATAGTAAATTGGCATTAAGGATGGAGGGTGTCAGGACATGTTCTTTGCTGGCTCAGTCTTTTTGCCTCCAAACATGATTTTTAAATCCAAATTGCCTTTGGAAAATTATTCCCTACTCCTTTGAATGCTCCAACTGCATTTGGGAGTAGTCTGGAAGAGTAAGAATTGGCCAAGTACAAAGCTGAATCGGAATAGGATGTTCTACTGCCAAAGTTTTGACTGCTTTACTGGTATGGATACCTCTGTAGGTGAGTTACAGCATGGAGATTAATTCCAACTAACAGTTAGATTGAGCCTTAATTGTTCTTCAGTGGTGCAAAAAAATTAACAAATCACCTCTCCTAGCTCCTAACTGCACCCTTAAGTGACCACATTACTTTACAACTCTAGTTCTGAATTTCCAAGGTCATAAATGCAATGTTTACTAGAACAAAGAAAAGAATACATTTTCCCAAGCCACACTTAGCAGCTTAGTCAATGAAACATCCTTTTTCCCATTAACCTAAGAGGACTTGACTCAGAAACTCAAATCTATTTAATTAGTTTCAAATTACAAACTAAAAATCAATAGTTATTTTCAAAAGACAAATATCCATCTGAAATATGCCAAGATACTTTTCTCACTAACTTTCCTCAAACAGGAAAAAGCAGTCAGGCAAATAGCTCTCCAAATTCATGCAGTAGCATTATTTTTCTACCAGTTATTATATATTTCGGACAAGCAGGCTGACAATCTGCATGTTCACAGGTGATTTAGTACTTCCCAAGGAAAAGGCAAAGCACCATCCACAGTGTGACCTCTCAAAATCAGATAAAACAAAATTGTTTCAACTTGACTACTCGAGTACATTAAAAAAGTCCATGACTAAAAGCAGACATGAAAACAAAACAAATGCACATCCCATCCACAGTGAAAAATAAGATAAATAGCTATTTACCAGAAGTTTATTATTTTTATTCCTGTAGTTCAAATTTAATTAAAATCCATTATCACACAAGATCAGATTATGCTCTGTGCATTCATTGCATCTAAAAGTTACAAGCCACACTTCATAGGTTATCTAACACTAATAATGCAGATATTACTCCAGATTACAGTTGAGGTTAGTAGCTGTGGGTTATGAATGCAAGAACAGAACCCTAAAACTGACAAAGGGTGGAGGCAGGAAAAACACTGTAAACACTGCTGGTCTCAGCATTATGAATATCATGCATGATTTCTGCAATCATGCAAGAGCAAGCAGTGAGCTAAGTAAGACAGATGAACATTAGTTACAGCTAACATTAAATTACTTAAAAGTTGTTTTTCAATGGACTCAGAAATACTGAAAACTGCAATAAGCTTATTAGAATTAATAAGATGATGCTGGTAAGGAAAACAAAACAAAACCCACGAGGCAAGTCCTCACGGAATGGCAATTCCTTTTTGTTGAATGGCTGCATGGGACTGGGGGTTTGGCAGTGAAGCTAGGACTTAATATTGAGAACTAGAATGGAAGGGTTTGATGCTGAAGGAAGGGGGACACAAATGTTCAACTTCAGTAGGCATTACTGAGAATGAATATTTAGACTTCTTTTCTAAAAGAGTATCCAAATAAGAGAAACTGAAGAGGAAAAGATCAAATTAAATTAAACAAGAATCACATTTTAGCAGGTCAGTCTTCTGGTTTATAACTTTTCTTTCAATTTTATGATCCTTTTAGTGTTTAAAATGAATTCAGAAGAATGTGAAGCAGCTTTAGTTCACCAGGGTCAACAGATTAAGAAAAAGCTATGTGCATCATAGCACAAATCCTTTGTGTCCCTGCAGTATGGAGCAGTTTTAAAAATCTGAGGAGCTAGACCTGATTTCTGTTAGGTTACACATTAACAAATGTCTTGGGGATATTTTTTTACATTCTTGGGAGAGTGGAATAGTGTCTTGTTGCAACTGTCAGCTAGTTCACCTCTCTGGAAAGAGAGAAGAAGGACGTGTCTTTTGTTAATCCCGTGCTTTGAAAAAAAGTCACACAAGCAACTCAGATGCTTACGGTTGTTTAACCTGTTGTCCATCTTAATACCTGTTACTTTTTCATTAGTAAAATTTTCTGGGGCTTATGGCATAAATTCCAATCTAGTCTTATGGATGTTTTCCTGCAACGGAATGCCTAAATCACCCAATAGCGTGAAGCAATACATAAATTGCCACAGTATTTCCTATTTAACTTTAAGCTAAATTCCTTACATGCTGACTCGGTTGTTTAGCTAGATAGTTGTTAGCTTTTGATATTTTTTTCCAATCTGAATGTGCTTCTACCATACTTTATTTTATAGTAATGATAATTATATATCCTATTTAGCATCAAACATTCACCATAGTCCATGTGGAAATATTTTAATTTGTATTAATTCAACTTCTCTAAATCTTTACTCTTCCTACAGTATTATTAAAAATCTCCAAAATACTCTTTGTAAATCATTATGTCAAAAAAATATTGTTATTCTGAGGCCGCGACAATTCCCTCTCAACATGGTTGAAGCCAATTTACATACATAATCTTTCAGTGTCTAATTGCACATCTTAATGATATCTCTGGTCTCTAAGAGGATTCACATGCATGGTTTCCTAGCTTATTAGGATAGTGATGAGGGGAAAAAAGTATAATCCAGTGTATATTGACTAGAAATTAATTCTAATTGTGATCCAATATGAATGTTAAGAAATCAGATTAAGAAATTTAAGGAGGAAAGGACAACATTATTCAGGAGGACAAGGAAAAATAAAGGCAGGGGAAAATAATAAAAAATAAGGACTAGGGAAAGCCTGTAAGAGAGATAAACAGTAAATGAGAATATGAACAACTGAAGTTTTATTTCAGAAAAACACACAGTCTGGCGGTAACCACTTTACAATATCCCACCACACCTGACTAGCCGGAACACGAACAGTCCTTATGCCTAGAGGATGAGAAAAAATTATTAAAAATATTACCCTTAGAAATGGTGCAATAAATATAAAAGAAGGTATTTGTACATTTTTATAAAGGATAAGCCTTAAAACTTGCAGTGAGTGATTTCTGTATGTTAACAGCTTTTGTCAGTTTATGGGAACAAATATGACCTAATAGATCTATATGTTTTCTAATTTATTTCTGTTTCAGTTTAAGGACCTGTGATGCTTGAAACCCATCATTGAAAGTTGGTTTCTGGAGTAAGTAGAGGTTTTATTTCTAAACTTCTTAAAATTTGAAAGACATATTTGAATTCATGATTATAACTATGGCAGATGGCCATCAGCAGGATTTAAAAAAACCATAATGAGAACATTGTCAGAGGTATATTAGAGGCAGACTTGGAAAATTGAATCACTACTTGAAGGAAATAGATTTTCAATTGGTTACAGGGCCCCAGAGATTTGTGAAAGAAATTAAGAAAGACATGCCAAGGAAAAGTGATGTTTGACATGAGAACTAGAAAGAGAAGAGTTAGCTGATAGAAACAGGAACTGCTTGTATAGATGCGATATTTGCAGGGAAAAAGAGTAGTGTTAAGCTCTGAGCCACAACCATTAAGGTAGATAAGAAAAGGTTATTTGTTTGGACCAGCTCTAAACTAATTAGAGAACATCGGAAGGATCTGAACGTCTTTGGATTTGTAATTTCTCAGAAAGGTACCAGGAGGAAAGAATCTCTATGTATATACACAGATGCTGGGCACAAAGGGAAAGACAGGGGCTGTGTGATCATTGAAGGTATTGAAGGCAGTCATCCTCCTGTGACTGTTCAGGTGGATCAGACATGAAGTAGGTGGTAAAATGTATTTTAGAACTTATGATAGCTTCAAATTCTGCATACATAAGATTTTATCTATTTTCCTGAGTTTCAGCTTTCGTAGCCTCAGAGAGTGCATTTGTGCAGTTACCCTGCTAATTAAAATGGCTATGAGCTAAGGGAGAATGAATATCATAATCGAGGTCATACAGGAAATTTCTGGCTCAATTTATAACCTGTTTCTACTATGTGCATTTTATTATGGCTATTATTATGAAAAAGACCAAAAATCAATGGGTTATTCTTGTGAACCAAGAACTCGGGCTGCACTGTACTTATCACAGGCACTCTGAAAAAAGCAAAGTACTTAAGAACATAATTTACTTGGGATGAGTGGCTTGACTGATTCCAGTGCTGTACCTTCTCATGTGAAAAACTTGTCCATGTGAAATGAAAACACCTGTTGACTTCAATGAAAATTTCTTTTCCCAGTTCTCGTCGCAAGGTATTAATAATATATAAATCAGTGTAATATTGCTCAGAATATTTTTTTGAGGAATGACTAACATTAACTATCTTCTCCATCCACTTCTAAATGCTGTCACAGAAAGGTTAATTAAAATAATCACAGCAGTTTTTGTTTGCAACGCAAGACAAAGTGCTTAATGATATATGGACAAATTTTAAAGAGTTGATTTTACTTCTCAAAAGCTTATTAAACTATTACACTAATTGCATTAGCCACGTCTGTTGTTAAATGCATTGGAATGGTTTCTCTTAGGAAAGTAGTTCTGGAAAATCACAGGAATTTCAGTACAAAGATAGCTGCTTACCTCTGTATATAAACTTTCTGTTTCAGTTCCCAGTCAGTGGCATGGTCTGGCTTTTTGTAGCATACGTTCAGTCAAAGAGCTGGCTCGTCCAAGCACGGAAATGCTTAGTACTTCTGTAATCTCCACCCAAAAAGTGCTACACAATGCCTGAGAAATTATGTCAGTCCTTATTTTGAGTAGTGATTACTTATCTGACAGGTTGATTGTAAGCTACAATGACACATTTTGAGGCAAATAAGAGCTAGTTATACAATGCTCCATTTTTTTTTTTTTTTTTTTTTTTTTTTTTTTTTTTTTTTTCTTTGGTACAGAACAATAAAATAAATTCAGCAAGGAAAGTCTGTTTACATGACTGGAAACCAGGACTAAAATCCCGACCACAAAAATTTAACATCAGGCTTTCTTAAAAAATTATGGTTAGAATTTCCCTATGATATTATAAATATTGCAGTTGTGAAAAAGTGTAAAAAATTTTAGGAAACTGCAGACAGCTTTGGTTATGGCCTGCAATTTTGGCTCTGATAGCCTAGTAAAAACAGCTTGCACTGTTTCTTATTTTCAGCTGTTGCAGGTGCTTATTTTTTACCTCCTCCTCACAGAACAAACAGAAAATCTTAGAACTCACAACTGCTTTTGAATTGTGGTGTCAGAGCCCCAAAGAGAATACAGAAATAAAAGTCTGTGAAGACTTAGTAGAATGGTGTTCAATTACCCTTAATGGTACTGTAGCTTTCTGCAGTAATTATGGGACTACCTTTTGAGAAGTGCAGCTTATGGCACCTTTTGGGATAGAGAGAGTGAGGCATCACCAGACATAGATAACAGTTGCCCCTTAGACAGATGTTTTTATATTTCCTGCTCCCATACCTCCTACAATGTGAAGAACTGGATTGACTGGCAGGGTACCAGCCCAGAAAATATTTAGAGTGAGCTTCATTAAAGCAGATGTAGCTCTCTTGATCTGAACTAGTTGACTGATGTCCTTTTATAAGTAATGGAGAGAAATACATTGTCATGGAGCATGATTCATCTGACTTATTTTAGACATTTATTTTAGTGTGAAATGAATCACAAGCAAAGAGTGTTTATTTCTTTCCACTGACATTATCAAAAGTCTAGACAACTAGTTCAGACATCAGTGTCTATATTTATCCTGATAAATCCTGTCTGTGGAGATGAAATAATCCCTGCATTGTTGTATTCAGGGAAAGAAATAGAGTGAGAAAACCATGAAAGTTCTAGAAAGAGCCTGCTGTGTATGGGTATTCTTAAATCCTTGGAAGAAATTTTATCCAATTTAGCTTGGGTTGGAGTATAGACTTAAGAAAGGCTAAATGTATCTAGAGGCTTTTAGCAGAGTGATTGCTATTTAACAATATTTTATAATGGAATTTTATTACTGATGTTAAATAAAATTTTTTTCAAAGACTTTTCATGAAGTTCACTTGTCTTTACTCCTGAAAACACACGCGTACCTACCTGTAATCCAGAAAAAAGGTGACTTGGTCAATATCCATTCTGCCTGGATATAAAAATACTCTAAAGATTTCATTTCAAGACAAACAAGAGCTAGAAACTCACCTGACCACTGGGAAGCACTTCCAAAAGGAGAGTGGAAAGTGCAAAGAATTTAACTAGCTTCGAAGTAGTAACAGAAGATGAATGGATACGTTAGAAGACAACACACACCACTCAATCAAATTCTGATTGCAGCTATTTCTATTCCTTTCAGACTCCTGAAATAATTATGTTGTGTTTCAAATTCGTATAGCCTGACCTTGTATCATTTTGGTTAATACAGGCATCTGAAAGCTGCTCTAGTGGTCTGAGCAGGTAAAAGGCTTTACTGTTTTCTTTGAGCTACAGGTGTGTGTGTGTGTGACTGAGACAAATTGCCTTGTGTCTTATTGGCTACACTTACAGAGGAGAAGTCAAAAGGATGAGGGAGCAAGGCTGAGCACTGCCACATGACTGACTAGATCATTAATTTCTCAGCAGGATTCCTGTTGTGGTTTTGTCTTGGGCAAGGCAGCATGAATATAGATTAAGAGCGTGGCATGAGCCAGGGACCATTTCCATCACATACTTCAGATGGCACCATCCTGTTAGGAGAGGTAAAAGAAATTAACTGCTTTTGATGCAAAGCAATTTATGATGGTCCACTTAATCTCAAGGCAAGAGAAGGAAAAATCAGCTGTTTTCTACGTAATTATCATCATGCCGGTCTTGTTCAGTTCTCCTGACTAGTGGTTTTGTTTTGTAGGTCTTTATATTCATTTGATCATTATGGGCTGGGGCTGTAAATTATCTAAAGAATATGAAGTAAGTTTCCCAGTATACTGAGTCTGGGTTACATGCAAAACATGGTCATGTATTTTCTTACCTTAGGGGCCTAAAGGAACACGAAATAAGCAACTGAGCATGCTATGGCTAACACTGATTAATGCAGTGTCTGCCTGTGTCTGCCTTGCATCAGTAAATGTGTCAAGTATTAAATCTGGGTAATCAGAAATAGTTAGGCTTCAGATATAAATCTGAACTGCTGCACAGGCCTGAAATGACAGTGACATTTTAAAAGGTGTTTTATTAAAAGTTTATGGTATTATTTCATCTATTATTTTTCGAGTGGCACTTCTACACAAATAATTTCATTTATGATATTATGAATACTGTATAACTGTGCAACCATGTGTAAATTCTGCAATACATTTATATCACAGGGAAAAACTTTCTGGAATTGTGAGCCTTATTAAAAAAATGTGTCTTTTATGCATTTTGGTCAAAAGCTTATGAGACAGATCTGAAAATCTAAATGTGAGACCCAACTGGACTGGGATTTGAATCACTAGAACACACAGTTTTCTTCCAGTGTAAAAAATGTAACAATTTAAATGGAAAACTAAAAATATGATGGCATATTTTCATAAGGGCAATTTTTTACCTGAAATTATGTTTAAAAAATAATTATATTAGTTTTAATTGTCTCATATTTTAATAATGTAGTAGTTCTAATAGCTTTGAAAAGTGGTAAGACAAAATGTAACCTAGTTTCTAATTAGTCCCAACCTGTTTGCAAAACCGTAATTCTCCTTTCAGCTCAAATATATTGATATAGAATTACAGTTGATAATGTACTGCCGTATATATAAAGTTATAAAGGGATTGTAATAATCTCCAGAACATGTTTTATTAATTCAAAACACAAATGCCACAAACTCTGGGTTAAAATTAAAAGTAAAAACCATCAAATACTTGTAAATGACACTGATTATTCCCTATCTTGATGAATATTTTCATGATTTGGATGTATTGTTTTTCCAGATCTAGCTTTTAATAGAAATATCTTTATTATTATTATTATTATTACTGTTCTTTACTGATTATGCCATTTCCAGACAGAACTTATATATAAATTAGGCAAATTTGAACAAAATATATATTCACCTCGAGCTTCCACTGTGCAAGCAGTGGTTGCAAACCTCTAAATGCAGCTCTTCATGCTCATATTTTTGGATTTATACTACAGTTTTTGTCTGCTTGTACAGTACTTCAATCCACGATGCTGTGATCCTGACTAATATCTTTTGCTCCACCTTGAAACAAGGGTGGAATAAAACCCTTTTCACTTTGATAATACTTCTAAACTCTATCATACAACTTAAGCAGTGCATATTTTAGGGTCAGGGACAGAGCAAACTTAATCAAGAGGTTTTGTTTTGAAACACAAACTAAAATCTTAACTTATAGAAAAGAGTGTTTCATACATAAATGACATTCATTCCATACAAATAATTTTCCTGCATAAAGTGTATAATTACTTTTCTTCTGTTGGTGTATCATGGAGTGTAATCAAAGATCACACAATATTTCTGTTCCTTTGCTTATTTTAATAATTGCCATATAGAACAAAAGTTTACCTTCTAGTAAGCCAACCACTTAATAATCCTTATTCTCTTTTGAGAGCCAATGTTAGATAAAAAACAGAGGTTAGATGAAAGCATTAAAAGTCAAACACTAAAACTGATATTTGATATTAAAAACTGATATTTGCAACTTAGTTCTTATTATTCTCTAAGAAAGAGTCATTAAGGCTCACTTTCAATATTCCTATAGGCTTTAGACATGTCTGAAAAATGTCATCTGGCTAAGCAGAAATCAATTACCTGTTCTTCAGTGTTTTTGTCAGTTTGTGAAAAATACAGTCCAGCTCCTGGGGAAAAAAAAGAAAGTTGTTTTGCGAATTTTACATTAATCAATTTTAATGAAAGAACAGGATATAAGATGGAAGAGCATTAGGTGTCTTATTTTCCCAGTAGTCTGAATGAAATACTTCACACTGCCAAAGAAGGAAGGGTATTCAAAATTTATATCAGGAATCTATACAAAGAAAAAATCTAAAACAAAAAAAATCTGGGCAGGTGAAAAAAGGGTTTGTTGAATAGAATTAGTCAATTAGGGAAAAAACATAAGTAGGAAATCTTCCTTTAATAAGGCTACTTCTTATATGATTCCTATGGATAAGTTCATCGTTTGGGTTTTTTTTCCTTTGGTACCTTTATGAACAGATCATAGAGACAGTTTTTATAAATGTCACAAAAACAGGTGGAGGAGGAAACTGGCCTTAGGATTTGTGCTTTAATTCAAATAAAAACAAGGTCATGCACCCAAAAGAAGAAGAAAGGTCGTATTTGTAGCATGAGAGGTTTACCATTACTTTGAAAAGCAATGACTTCAAGAAGGATGAAGAAGCCATGTGAGAGAAGGCATGAATCATGGATTTTCAGAGTGTGCATGTGTGCTTCTATTACTTCATGGATAAACAAGGAAAAAACAAATAGAAATTGGGAAGGAATTTGTATGCACTGAGAAAATGACTATCTAGTGTTCACTTTTGTCAACTGCATCTCAATAAAGGATTACTAACTATTATAAATGGTTCAGAAGAGAAGTAGTAATAGATGAAGAAATATCTCTTAATTATTTTTGAGTTAGAAATTGTCAAAGGAACCACAAGAGTCTGCTGGAAGGATTAAAACCAGAATTTTACTTTTAAAAAAATTAATTTCTGTGTATAGCTAAGTACATTTTTTACCCAAGGGTATATTCTTTTGTCTTGGCCTAACACATCTATGGCTCCTACACTAGACAGTGGAGATTGGATGATTGTTTCCTTTTTTTTTTAAGAATTAAAAATAAAATACGCAATTCCTTACTGAGTTAAGGTAACTTTCATATTTTGCAACAATATAAAAGGAATTATCAAAAATCCCTATGCTTTAATTTATGATAGATAAATTCATGCAGAAGTAGGTCAGAATGGTCCTTTTGGAAGTTCTAACAGCTGTAAATTTTTAAATACCCTAATAACATGAGACAGAGTTTACACTGAAATGCAAAAATTTGCTTCAGATGAAGAAAAAATGAAAGGGAATGTTTTTGGAGGTGAGGTCAATTCATAGGATATGAATTAATTGCAGTCTTGAAAAGAAGGCCTAAACATCACTTTTATTTTTTTTTTTAATTCCAATTTCCTCTTTACTTTAGGAGCTTCTCCTTTCTTACCATCACATCTCCAAGTCTCTCAGCTTGCCACAATTTGTCAATATTTTTACTACCTGTTGTCACTCACTTTCTCCTCCTTATTTCCAGTTAGTGCTTAATAACCCTGTCATAAGCTCAGAAAAAAATATAGAGTAGGAAAGAGAAAATACATCTTCCTCATTCTCCATGTTTTCTGCAGGTGCTGCCATCTCAGCCTCAGGAGGCTCACCATTTATGCTGTCCTCAAGGTGATCAGCATCAAGAAGACTCAGCAGAGCTGGACTGAGAAAATTCCTGCGGAAAAGCTTCCTGAGGAACAAGGTGATAATGCTGTTATGTAGAAGCTTTGCAGTTGAATCAAAGAAATCTCTTCATGCTACAGCAGTGAATGGAGCAATAGCAAATTGTTCAAGTATTTATACTTCTTATTTATAGTTCTTCAAGTGTTCTTGAATTACAGCCAAGGTATTTGTATGAACTCAGTTAAAAGCACTAATAATTGAACAGGGCTCCACCAGATACCAATTTGCAAGTGGTGTAGACAAATAGGAGTGGATTTATAGAATGATCAGTTGATGCTGTGATCCCAGTGACTTCTCTGCATGCATTTTAGAAAGTGCTTCAGACTAATTCTAGGCCATTAATGGGAGCCAAATGCCCCATGAGTTCGGTTCCTTGTGATTTCGTCCAGCTTATGGCACTCTAGAGTCATTGTGTGATGACAAGGAAAGCATAGGGGGTGGTGACCAGAAGATCCACTGCAAACACAAACTGTATTTCAAACTGAAACACAAAAGCAAATTTCACCACTGTGCACCAAAAATACAAAACACATTCACATGGCACAAATCATAATCCTGCTCTGAGTATATTGCACGTCTTTGTACTGAAACATCAAATGTTGGCAGTAATGGGAAAGGAAAATGAAAAAATGTCACATAATTTTAAATTTTTTTAAATTAACTTGGAGAATGTTGAACACAAGGAGAAATGGATGTAGAGATATAAATATGGCATTGCTTTTTTTTTTCAAAGGAGGAAGTACTTAAAGAAAAATTTATCAAACAAGATAATTTATACAGGGCTATATTTACACCTAAGTTTTCATGGAGAATGAGCTATAAATTCGATTATTGCATATACT
Organism: Acanthornis magna; assembly: GCA_036785705.1. Taxonomy (NCBI): domain Eukaryota; kingdom Metazoa; phylum Chordata; class Aves; order Passeriformes; family Acanthizidae; genus Acanthornis; species Acanthornis magna. The sequence goes on along the minus strand of JAWUZG010000060.1, from coordinate 68,145 downwards.
TTTCCTAAAATTTATTTAATTCTTTAACTTGCTTTATGTACAAGATTTTTCACCCTTAATCCAGTGTAACGGCCATAAACTACTTTATACCCCAATGGTAGTTTACATTCATAACAATAGGGCTAAATTTTTCTGTCTTCAAGCCATTGGCAAGGAAATGCTACAGTTTTCAAACAACAATTTTGGAATTTTGACCTGTGCTTTTCATAAATAAATAAAAAAATAATTTCATTAAAAAATACATCTTTCTGAAACATTTAAGTGGTGCACCTTGTATTTACCGCATGTCAATGAAATCACAGTTTTAGAGTTGCAGAAGTTATGAGCCACCTCCATGTAAAAATTATTGTACAATATCAGAAAGTTTGTAGAAAACAAAGTAGGTAAATAACTACGTTTATGTTCATTCAATTATTTCTATTTTTCTAGGATATCATATTAAATAAGTACTAAATGTTTTGGACTTCGTCTTTTGAGCTTTTCACAAACAAATATACTTTTTTGTTTATGATGTGGTGTAATATATAAAAATATGTTTCATTAAGGATGACTGAGTTAATTTCTCATATACCCTCATATGTTCCGATTATTAGGCTTTAATCAGACTATAAAGGTAGTATATTGTAGGGTAAATTTAACTTTCTTTTATCTCCTAAATGTTGGAGAGCAGATCTCTTTTCTGTCAACACCAAGTCTGATTACGATGCCATGACAGAAATTCCTTAGAAGATCAGACGTACTAGTATAAATAAACACTCAGTCCCTAGTAGAAAATTATAGTGCATCATGGAGATTGCAGTGGTAATTATTCAGAATGCCTTTACATGTTGAGGAACTAAACCAATCAATCCCAAAATAAAATACATGCACGGGATAATTTGCAATAGTTATAGACTATTTACCTGGGGAACACTTTGTTCAATTTTAATTATCTTATGGCATACTCTATGAAAGTGTCTTCATCAAATGCATAATGAAGTAAATTCTAGGACTATCTTTCATTAGGGGAATGAGAAATTTAAAATTATCACATTGTCGATTGGCAGAAATGTGCAAAAGTACTACTTTGAAACCTGAGCATAAACATTTGCTTTTAAAGTGTTGCCCTGACTTCAGAGTGACCAGGAGATATTTCATGTTTCCAAATGAGTTATTCTCCAGCTGAGAGAGCAGAAACACCTTGGATGAACACATTACAAGTCCTTTCTCCTTCTCTTTAGGGCACACTTGCCATTCCTTTTACTGCTTCTAAAAAGAACAGTTTGCGGGCATTTAGACCCATTCAAAGGTTCAAGCAAGGCACAGATGTGTTTTACAATTTCCACTTAAGGTAACCTCTTAACATGACTTTAAAACACCTCTCATTGTTACTCTCTTCACAGGTATGCGAACCAGTACTCAGGACTTGGAGTAAAGATGGGAATAATACAATGTGTGAATAAGGCCAGTTGGTTTACTAGAAATTGTACTGCTAGCAAAGAAGCCATATATGTTATTTTGTTACTTCTGCAAGGGAGGAAAGGAGGGTGAATTAAAAAATAAACTGTCTTTGAAACAAGGAATGAATTTGTAATGAAAATTATTGTCTAAATTCTTAACTTGATGGGCATAAACAGAAAATCTATCCGGTACATCTGTAAAGATACATTTTAGGGCCCTAAATAACTGGAATTTGTATTTTCACAGCTTAGGCACTCCATCAGTAAATAGTATCAAATGCTCTGAACTACTACATTAAGCTGTTCAATTGTTTTTGTTTATTCACTGATGGTAGGAGCTCCAAAAACTACTTCTCCCCTTCAAAAGAGTGTAACATGGTCAAAGGACACATTTTGCTACTACGTGCACTCAGAGAAATGCATTACACAGAAGGGAATAAGAATTCAGTCTTCTGATACATAGTTCAAAAAGGTGGGTAGAGTTGTCATCATGAAATTGGGGTATCTATGCCAGATATGCTTTAATCTTCACCCTCTGTTTTTGTTAAGTATTGCCAGTTCAAACTAGGTTGTAATTTCTGCCTCATAGTTCAAAGACTACTTAGAAGGATATTATACACCAACCCTGAAAATCCTCCAAAACCTATTGGCCTTTGTCTTCCAACAACTTTATGAATGTCTTATTTGCTTTAAACAGTCTATTAGCAGAATGGATGCTCTTGTGACTCCTAGAATATATTTTTTAAAATGTGATTAAATGCCTGCTGTATGAATGCATGGACTTGCATATAACAATGTTTGCAAGCATGTGTAAGCAACCCCTAAATTCATTTAATATAATGTCACCACGCAATTGATAAGTAAATGAAGTGGAAATACAAATCCAGATGTCCACATACTAAAGCCTTATGGAGATACTAAGGAAGTTCTAAATGTTTGTAAGGAGAGCAGAGGGAGTGGACCTAAATATATGCACTAAATCACAGGCACCAGAAAGTGTTGTGTCCTTGAGAAGTATTGATGCTTCTCCTGATGAGAGTGAGACTTGCCATATCATATTTGTGTCAGTACAGCCATCATGGGGGAGCTCTTTCCCTTCCTAAAGATCTCTAGAAAAAGCAGTATCACTCCAACTGCTGAAAAAGGATGCATTTCCTCCCTCTTTTGCTTTTTCCTCTCCTGAAATATATCTTGGTTCTCATGATCTGATCAAAACAAGTAAATACAGCTATGGAAAATCCTCTGCTTAATGGTCTTAAAATGCCAGGCATGTATAGCAGGGATAGAAGAGCTTGGCATCAGGGAAAACTGGAGTCTAATACATACTTTGCAAATGTATGTTCTTTAATTTTATTATTTTTTCATGTTGACATGTGTACATGTTTTTCAGCTGTTGGCAACTTTGACACTGAGTTTGGGTGCAGGCACTCTGTGATGGGACACAAGGATGACTTATTCTAAGGCAGATTTAATCAGTTCCATGAAGACTTAGTGGGCCTTTTGCTAGTCTACTGCAGAGAAGCAGAAAAGTCTGCTTCTCTCCAGTAGAGAGAACCAGAAAAACACATATATCTTGAATTAAACTGAAGAGGAAATTAACTCTGCAAAACCACCTTACTAAACTGCTTATGGAACTAAAAAACTAGATTGTTCAGTAAGTAACTTATTTAGGCATTTCTGCATTCAGCAGAGAACCTCTGAACATGGTAGACTTAAATGGTTCTGAAGTTAGTCCTTTTGCTTTTCTTGCAAATGAGCCGTCTAGTTTATGTGCCCACAATATGCCAGTTTAACAATCCTTAAAAACAACCAAACATAAAAATCTTGCCCAAAAAATCATTAGTTATTCCACCTTTTCGGAAATGGGAGATCCAGGTTCCAATGTGCCATGGGGAAAACCTTCTCAAGTGTTCTGTTTTAAACCAAATTAGCGTCAAAATGATTTATTGATCTATTAATGGCAGACACTTAGCAAGCAGGAGCTAGGTCATACATTCACAATCAATAACAGTAATACAAAAGATAGATTACAATATTAGATGCTTAAAAACTTTACAAACAACTATAAATCATCACACACACACACAGACACAGACTGTAGGGGGGAAGAGTGCACACCCTCTTACCTCTTCCCTACTTTCGCAACTTCTCATAGCAGAAATGGGCACTTCCAACCATGTGAACACAAAATATCCATGAAGCACAATGCTTAAATGGTGTTTATTGGCTCCTGTGCAGAGGTCCAAAATAGTCCTTAGCTGGATTGTTTCACATGACTCTGCCGTACCAAGAAGACACAGAACCTCAGACTTTCTGGTAGTGCAGTTCAGTGCATGCAATAGGCATTTCTTGATGTATATAATATTCATCAGGCTGTGGGTCCTCACCCACCACAAATAATGATACCCAAATATCACCCACCACACCACAAAGCTAAACTTGCTCTGCTGAGCTTGTTTAGCTGAGCTGTGGCAGCCACAGAGCCTCGGAACTTGACTGTGCCTGTGCCTTGTGGGACAGGCAGGGCAGCAAAATCCTCACCCTGAGCCTTATACTTGGCTCTTTCGTGCCTTGGCAGACTTAACTAAGTTTTGTGTACAGAGCTTGACAGTAGCTCTTATTACATCTGGAGAATTTTAGATTTTAATTCAACCACATAGTCTTTTTTCTTTAAAAAATATCATTAATAGCGGCATTATTTATCATACATAATAAGGTTTAATTGCACTGTTTAAAGCCCCACCGTGCTTGGGAAGTTAATGGGTTTCAAAACAAATTGCACTTGGAAATTTTAATGCCAGTATTTCTGTTACTTAATATTGTAAATGATGTTTTATTTGAAAGTGTTTTCTGTTTACCAAAATTATTATGCAAATTAAGTGTTCTAACACATATGCAGAAGACATTTAAACCGTATTTGTAAAGCAGAGACTCAATTTAGAAAACTGCGTGTCACTTATAATACAGACTAGAAAAATCATACACAGTACAACTCTGATTGCATTCTGAAGTGAGGAAAAAACAGTATTTGGATCCTTATCTCCAATCAGAATCTAAAAGCACAACTCCAGTAATAAAAATATATAAAAGCTGCCACTTCCCATTTCCAAAGTTATCCTCATATCAAACTTCTTCTTTCAAGATCATTTAAAGTAATTTCTACATATTACATTCACAAATCTCTGGCCAGATATTCTAGCATTTAGCAAAACATGCTGCTGTCTCCATAGGGGATGTTGTGGGTATAATGATAATAAGAGAAGATCTAATATGCAGCTGCTCAGACAAGTTACTTCTTTTCAGTGAGTGACTTTGTCCTACATACTTCCCTTTTCCTTATTATGAGAGAAAAGAAATTATATTTCCCAGGGCTTTGACACATCTTGTGAGTTAGCAAAAGTCCTGACACTTAAATATGGTTCTGGAATGTGAAACCTATACATTACTTCAAACAGACAAAATGAACACTCATGGGTTTAGGCCTGGGCTCAAATCTGCATCAATATATAATCATAGCCCCTACATAACATTAGAATTATTCTTTAAGTGAATTGACTAAATGCTCTTACTCTGACCAATAATCAAGCAATGAAAATATATGGGTCTTTTAGGAAGGCAACTGCAAACAATGGCAAATCAGATAAAATGTTTTGTTTACTGAAGGTATATTGAAGCATACAGTGACAACCTTTGGTGGATAAATGAGGGATGACATTTGAAACAATACTCTAAGAGTTTTGAAAAAATCCTTTCTCACTCAGCTAACTTTTCATCACTTTCATAATTACATGTTTGTTTGCAGAAAAATTTTCTTGGATACTTGAGTGTTGATTTAGCATTAAAGTCTGAAATAATAGTTCAAAAGCCACTGGTAGGGCAGGGATTATAAGAAAACTGATTTTAGGCTCTTGAAAATCCTTCAAAGTCAGAGTAGAATGGTATTATAACTGTGCTGGAACACTCAGCAGTTCCACTTTCCAGGAGATTTTAATGGTTTCATGGCCCTGGGGGTTGTATTCAGCTCACTCTATACACTTTTCCACTCCCTCTTACACCTTTGCTGCCTTGAGCTCTGTTCATAAACCATGTACTCCAGACTCCTTAACATCTCTAAGTTTATCAACATCTTTCTTCCATGCAAGGGACTAAAAACTGGGACAATGTTGCAGGTGTGGTTTAATGGTGCTGGGTAGAGCTGGGGTTGGTTTTTCCCCTCAGCCTCCTGCCTGGGCTCAAGGTCGCAGTTAGCCCGTGGTGCTGCCTGGGTTTTATGCTCCAGCCTGTGCCCAGAGGGTCCCAGGGCCTTTTTGGCAGAGCTGTGCTCCCACCGGAGAGTGCCCAGCCTGTGTCACTGCAGGATAATGTGTCATACTTAAATATATGTGTAAATGTACGTGCAATACGTAAACATATGTGTATATGTGTATGTAATACATATATACTTTATATATGTATTTCTGTGGAGAGTTAAAGATCTATAAAATTGTGGTACCTGGTGGCAAGAAAAAAACCCCCAAATTTGCTTTTTGTAAATGTGTCTTCTCTAGTACTGGCAGATAACATAAAATCAGTGCTGCAGAAATATTCAACTTCATGTGCAGTTGTGCTATTAGGAATGACAATCACAGCATCACTGAGGATTAGTTATTACATTCCCAATAGGCTTATCAGGATACATATAATGATACATGTTACATACAATGTCACAGGAAGTATCCTCACAAGTCTTTACATGCAGTTGCTGGGACTGATGGGAAATTAAATTAATTGCCTCTCTAGATGGTGAGGCTCATTACTACAGGAAGTAATTTAGGATCTCAAAAAATAACAAATGTGTTTGAATATTCATTTGAATTACCAAGAATTGTTAGAGTGAAAAACATCATAAATATTGGAATATAGTATTTTGTTCTTTAAATGGAATACCAGTGTAAAGCCATAAGAGATCAAAAGAAAATATGAAATCCCTTTCATACCATTGGTCTGAACCCACATAACAATTTTCCTAAGGAAAAGAGTTGTTATTCATTGTCTGGTTTCAGCAATGATTGAAGAATCATAGGTCACTGATGAAGTATTCCAACATTTTATAAGCAATATAGGTAGGTATACAGGTAGGGGTAAGCACTAGCAATTATTGAGATAGAAATGGTGATAAACATGCGATATATCATTATCTCAGATTCCTGAGAGAAAAAATTGTAAAAAAGTTAAAAAAAAACATTATTCACTCATATTTCTAAAAGACCCAAAGCACAGAGGGAGAGGAAAGTAAAGAATAACATCTATCAGAAACCTCACCGCACACAGCAGGTAAATGGCTTTCTTATTAGACAAACAACAATATTAATAAAATACAAGGGGCTGCAGACACTCATTTATACTGAGCCTCAAGCCATCAGGACTTGGTGGCAGCAGTGATTATATCAACGAAATCTATTACAATGTTCCCTTCAGTGCCCTCTGCTGACTAGCTGACTTTAATAATCATAAACTGCAGGACACTATTTGTAAAATAACTATTACCATTGAATTTTATCTCTAAGTAAATATGTATTGACTGAAAAACTCTTCTGGGGCAGGAGTGTAAAAATGTCATTGTTCTTTCTTGTCTTGTAAAGAGATTTCTCTTTGGTGGATGGTATTGTGAAAATTCATACAGTCTGTTTGCATTTGATGCATTTGTTTTCAATTGTGGAGTCATCAAATATAATCACAGTTGTTATGTCATTAATAGAACAGTGATATATCTGTAAAAAACCCACAAATAGAAACTTGCTTGACTTTAATTACAAATCTACATCTCTATGCAGAGGCCTCAAACAAGGCTGTAAATAGATTATTTTGTTTGAGTGACTAAGTTGATATTTTGGATTGGTTTTGGCCTTGACAATCAGAAATCAGGAGCTGGAATATTTCTAAGTAATAGAAAATTCAGCTGCAGATTAGGATGCCAAAGGGGTCAAATGAAAACAATCCACTTGTGTTCTGCATGCTGTGAATATAGAATGGAACCAGACTTTATGAAGAAATTTGACTTGAGAAAGGGCACATGGGTAGAAGGAAACCTTAGGAACCAGGAACCTTACTTGAAAATATCTGTCCACTCCCACTTCATGAATTATAAGAATATTTGGATGATCTGGAAATTTACTTCTCAAAACACTGAACTAAGTTTCTTCTGCCAATTCCGGTGTCTCAGCAAATTGAGCTACCTTGTATATTTGTGTCCTAATTGCAAAGTCCCCCTTCTTTCCCCAGAAACATTGTTCTCTCATAAGAGACCACTTGAAGAGGGAATAAAGAAAGGGTTACCTGATATCAGCCTTATCCTTTGTCTCTTCCCTGGACCAGCCCCCTGTGAGGGCATTTTCATGAGGTTTTATCTGAAATCCAAGTGTCACAGCTGCATGGGCCTCCAGACTGAAAGAAAATTTAATATCATTGCTTGTGAATTCATTCCCTGGAGCTTCATGTAGCTCTAATTTTCAGCTACCTAAATTTCTGGTGGGATGGATAAAAGGGACAATGCGGGTGGCAAATACAAGCTAGTCCGTCGTGCTGTGAAACCTAGGAAAGGTCAGCTGGAATGTGTGAATACATCTAGCAGCAGTGGAAAGCAATAAGCTCCACAAAACAAGACCTCACATTCAATTTATATTTTATGTTCCTCAGCAATGAGCTGTATAGTCTTCCTGGAAAGTTGCCAAAATTTGAATTACATTATCTGTGCTGATTTACAGGACATAGCTGGGATTGTCAGTGTGGAAATGTTCTGTGCTGGGAAGTCTAAAAATTGTATTGTTTGGGAATGCAAAGCATCATTGCTGCCTCCCTGAGTTTACGAACTCTGTGCACCATAGATTTTTCATCCAAAGTAAGCATTAATTATAATTTTAAGACCACATTGCCAAATTCTGCAGTGCTTATTCACTCTGCCTGTCTCTCGACAGAATGAACAGAGCAGCAGGTATACCCATTTTTTCTACCTTTTTCTCTTTGATAAGGTCTGCATGAGATAAATGATACCTGTCATATACCAAAGAATGGTTTTCGCTGACACAATTAATTCAAAACATCTCAAAACAGAAAGGAATTTATTAGCATCCAGCAGACTTCATATAATTTACCCTTTACCATTCTTTAGCCATTTCTAGCACAGTGGTAGTCAGGGAACTGCCAGAAGCTGCGCAGTGTCTTCAACTTCTCAGTTCAGGTGCCTTCAACTTTTTCTCAGTTGTGTAATCCTGTATTTACTGGATATTATAAAGGGGATAGAACACCCATCGTCCTTTTGGTCCCCTTTCTCTCTTGATTCATCCTGTTTGTTCCAGAGGTCATACAGTACAATACAGTGCTTTACAGCACAGTAAAAGCTGGGGGGTTACATCCCTGTGATTCTGCAATTTCGTCATGTGGAGCAAGGCCCAGACCTAGGAGGCACTGAGGCTTGCCTTACAAAAACATGAGGATGGAATGCTTAATTCACAGGGCTTTTGAAGCCTTTCTTAAGTGCATAGCGATGGGAGATGGTGCATCAGAAAATTGCCTTTTAAGCCTTTTTTTTCTTAGTTTCTTTCTCCTTCTCTGCCTACAGCAAGAACAACCACAACAACCTTATGGTAATTTTGATATGGAAATTTTCACGATAGTTATGACCATGAAGCTCCTGCAGAGTTCAGAAATAAGGATATTAGGAGTTTCTTCACAGGCTTGATTCCCATCATATTTCCATGCATTGATGCACACAGTATCTCTGTAAGGTCATGAAACATTATTGATTGTCATTCCTGTTCTATTTTTCAGAAACTGAGAGGGAAATTAGTTTATCTGAGGTTGCAGGGCAGAACAGAGTCTTGCCTCCTTGTCTTTTTTGTTTGAGCTTGTCCTTTACCACAAGTTAATCAAATCTCTTTTTTTTTGTAAGGCATTCAGACCGTTTATAAAGGACAAAATCCCTTAAAGATGTGGCATATAGGTCACATTCTGCACCACTGCTCAGAGGAAAAGCTACAGCAAGTTTTATTTTTTCACGTGGGATTGTGCATGTTTGTTCTGGATAGAGTGAGCCCATGTGGGGAGAGGTGCACCCTGGGTTCAGGTCTTCCTCACTCGTATGAACTCCTCCTGGGTTCACTTCCAGTGATGTAGAGGCTGAGGACTGCTCCTCACCTTATTTTTGTCTCCTGTTGGAGTGATTAGTTGTAAGGTGTATGGGGGAGTTTGTAGTTGCCTGAAGTATCAGTAACACCTAAAAGCCTTTTTCTCCAAGCTTCGTCTACTCAATTGCGTCTATTCACTCAGAGGAAATATTTTAAATGGATGTATTTTTTCCTATGAGTGCACCTTGAAGTAAGTTTATAAAACATGAACACAGTCATGTTTTAAATAAAAGCTTCACTTTCCTCCATGTAGACACTGGTATTTAATACACTTGCTCTCTACAGCCATCATGGCTTATTTAGACCTAAACATAGAAAAACCCCAAACTCCAAAAATCCCATATGTCGGATTACTCAATGTAGCTGTCAGTACCTACAGTCCATTGAGAGCTTTCTTGAGGAGAACAAGATTATTTCAAAACTTACCTTTATTTTTGCTTCAGTACATAATTGTATATCCTTATGGTAAGGATATTTGGTTTTGATTCTCTTTGTGGTGCTGATGACTAAAGGTAAGTAGGAAGTCAGATTGCATTGATGTGTAACAGAAAAACCTTATGGTATAAAGATAATAAATTGATTATATTTCTCAAATATGAGTCAGATCAGTGTTCTACTCGACAATTTGAGTACGCTGCTAATTTGAGTCCTAAAATTCCACGTGTGGTATAGCACTCCATGTTTGATGGTGGAAAAATATACCTATTGCAGCTGAATAGTAATGTGGGCCAAAAGATGTAACTATTCATTCAGTCAAAACATTTCCCACCAAATTTCTTGAGCAAAGAATATAGGATTACAGTGTCTTCAGGTTGTTATTGTAATAAAAAATGGGCACAGCAGTTGTTGTGGGATATCTGATGACCTTTATATTGGGAATGAAAACATACAGATGTTCTCAGAAATGCACTAGAAAACAAAGAAGTAAATGAAAACAAAATTAAAGAGGTCAAAGCTTTTGTGAATCTCATGGGCGGCATCAGTATTATATTTGGTAACTGTTGTTACATTTGTGGGATATTCTCCTAAGGTATTAATTTTTTATTGAAAGCACATCAGCCACTTCTTTCTCCATGACAATATTTCCTCCCCTTAGGGACTTATGTCTTTATGATGCAGCTCCTGTAGTTTGGTTTAATTATGAGGCTCCTCTAAACTCAATCAAATACTTGGTTGTAACTCTATTCCAGATTGTAGCACCACCTCAGCATCCCAGTTCCTGGAAGCACTAAGAAGTGAGCTGACCATCTGTCAGCTGTAGTCCTCTCCCTCCCCATCTCATTTACTGTCGGGGGAGATAAGGACCTATATTAACATTTTAATGTTTTGATCCAGCTTTGTGTTTTATTTTTCCATGTGTTAATTTTCTTTTGTGTCTAGGTCAGTGAAAGTAACTTCAGAGAAGTATAGGTTGCAGCTGAAGTGAAAAGTGAGAAGGTTTGAGTCTTGTGGAAGTCATATAAACATTTTTATTGGGGCTGATCTCAAAGAAACTAAAGGTCCTTAAAAGGTAATTCAGTGCTAAGAAGAAGCTTCAAGAACCTGTAGATTTTTCTATGGGTTTTTAAAAAAAATGTGTATGATATAACTAACTTTTTTTCATAATCTGAAAAGCTGGTGCCTTATTTTACCAGAAGCCAAAACTCAAGAACTCATATGGGAATTAAGAGAGAATTTCCAGAAAAAAAGATAGACAAGACCAACCCCAGATATACTAAGAGGTCTTCCAAAAATTATAAACAACAAAAAAATAAAAAAGAAACTTCCTACTTTTTGTTGAGTAAAAGTAATTATCTGTAGCAGCTCTAAGAAGATAAATTAATTGCCTTAGAAATGTTCTTTCTTATGTTCCAGACAAAAAGAAATATTTTTTAATTGAATTTTCACTTCATGACTTAAGCTGTATCTTAAGATTTATATTAATAAGAGACTAAATTCAAATTTCATCTAGGGAAATTAAATGTTGCTTTTTCTTGTGTATTTCATGACTTTATCAATAGCTTGAAAGAGTTAGGTTGTAGAATTGAATTCAGTATGATGACTAAACCTAGCTCTTCACCCTGTGTTACTTCTCCAAATCCTCATCAAGGACTACTGCGATGTCAACTTCTATTTCTAATATAAAGCATAGTAGGCCAAATAATCTTTCTAAAACTTTGTCCACACAACCTCTAGACAGTAAAAGTAATTATTTTAATTATTTTTATTTAAAAGAAAATAATATTTCTGATATGTCTACTTACAGCTGGTAATAACCAAAGAAACTTGCTTCCTCTATTTACTGAGGAATGATATTGGAAGTTTTAATTTCAAATTGTGATTACCCATTAACTCTGAGCTTTTCATCCTCATTGCTGCAGTGTAAGGTTTGCAGAATGTCAGGCATTGAGCAAAAAATACTGAAAACTTTATGGTGGTGACTCCTTAAGAGTATTCTAAGAAACTCACCATATTCTTAGTCCTAGAAATGCTAGCCAAGATGTCTAATAACAGCAAGCACAGCAGATTGCTTGGGCATGTAGGCAGATACTCAAAATGAAAGGGATGTCTCAAACTATCCTAACTGTTTTGTAGAATAGACCAAAGAGTCTGACCTAAATTTCAACTAATAATCTGAAAATCTGGAAGTATTTCCAAGCAAATTTTTGATTAAAAAAATTCAGGCTTGAGAATGTACATATATGATTTAAAAAAAAAAATCTACACTTTCTGTCATGAGACATGGTCTCTATGTGCTTTCCTGACAAAACCTAATGAAAATCTGAACAAACAAGCAGGTTTTAGTTTTAAACAATGGATCTTTATTCCTTTTTTCCTGAAGTCATAACTGATGTGATTTCAGAAAGGTGCCCAGGTAATTCTCAGAATTCTGCTACTTGATTCATCAATTTGAATGAAGATGAATCCACATGAAATTCTAATTTTTACTTAGATTGTTATTATTACAGGATATCACAAATTATTCTTTGTGACTTTAATAGTTATTGTAATGCTGTACCTGTTGCCTTATTCTTAAATTTCGGCGGGGTAATTAAATTCACAATACAATACACTTTCTTAATCATACCTGGAAGTCTGCATTTGATCCAAATATCTTTGACTTATAAGATTTATTTTCCTCTCCATATAAAGTTATAGAGTAATAAAACTAATTTTCTGGTATTGCAGGTACAGAAAGTTCCCTTCAATTGCTCAGACCGAGGGCAATGCTGGCCATTACTTTCACCTTAGCTATTTGAATTTATCTTTCTGGAATTGTAATACAGATTAGCTTCTGTTGCTGCCTAGCACAATGATTGCTTTTTGCTCTTTTATTTCAGTGATTCTCACTACCAATAATCAGGTTCCATCTAATGAATTTAAGAAGCATCTTAAATGCCATTTAGTCTGTCTGCCTAGAAAGGGGACAAATGCTGCATATTACTTATGTCATATCTACCACCTCTGTGCATACATCTTAGATGTGCTGGGCATGAGTCAAATAGCCATAGAAAGTTGTGTAGAAAACAGAATTGAGGCCAGGGGCACTCCATAATCTGTGATTCATCATATCTAACTTTACCCTGCTAATTATGCTCAAAGTAGGAGTTAAGAGCCTACTGTATTTCATGAAGCAGGAAATATACCTCTACAGGGAATTCAGTCCAATCCAATATGGGACACAAATACTTGCCTAACTGTAAGTATTCAGTGGCACTTTTGATATCCTATAATAATTTATCAAGACTCCAGCTGCCACAAGAACCCGAGTCTGCTTTAAATCCTTTTCCACAGCTCCAGGTCCATGTGAGTAGCTTGGGTACTTTAGGGCATCAACAGTTGTGTATAAGCAATTCTAGGGTCAACTGCTTGTCTTGATCCAGCTGACTTACCTATACTTAGTCATAAAATGTCAGCTGAGAGGCCATAGAGAATCAGAAATCTGTATGATGGCTGACAGGTATGACAGCATGACACAAGCACTACAGGATATCAGTATCCTTCTGGATCAGCATGCAGAAGCCAAGTGAGATACTGTGGGTCTTCTCACACAATCATAAATATCAAGAACATTGGATCACATTTTGTGTCTGTAATGGTAATCCAGATCCTTCTGTGCCTGCTTACATCCATAAAAACATCTAAATGTCTCAAACTGAATTGTACTAGATTTGTCTTTCTCCTCAACTACTTGAGAGTAAAAGAAATCATCCTTCTTTCCCCATTATTCTCTTGGTTTTGAAATTGATCTTTTCCTTGTATCCTAAGGAAAACCTCATGAAAGATCCTTCAGCAATGTACGTGAATGAAACCTGATCATTGGTAGTGAGCATATTATTGAAATGAAAGAGCAAAACGCAATCATTTAGCAAGGCTGCAAGAGAAACTAACCTGCATTACAATTCCCAAAAGAGAAATTTATATAGCAAAGGTGAAGCATTGCACAGATTGGTGCACTCTTTTTAATGCTGAAGGTCTATACAAATCAAAGGTAAATTAAACATCAGAATACAGAAAAGAATGCAGTTCTTCCATTGAATTCATTAGTTTTAGGAAAGCAAAACAAACATTGTGAGTTACAATGGCAGAAACATAATACAACTCTCTCTGTAAATCTTCTAGGCAACAAAAAAATCCAGCAAAATATTACAAATTCTGTACTGCATGTCTTTCAGAAAAAGAATAAATCCTCTTTGCAGGTCAACAAAATTAGGTGATGGTTGCTACTAAGATTAATAAAATAGTTTAAAGTTGGGAAAAGTAAAGTAGGACAAAGAGTGCATAAAGGCAAATTACTAATACAGGGGAAGAAAGAGCTGAATAGATTCCTTAGTTTAAGTTTGTAGTTACTCATGGGGTAGTACACAGCTCTTGGAATAGCAGACTTGAAAGATTTGCTACGTCTGCGAGCAAGATGAAATGAATTAGTGATGAAGTCTAGGCAATCCCCTCCCCTTCCTTAGGAAGAACGGCTGACTACACTTCTGAGTTGGTGTATCACTGGAAGAATTTTGCTGTGGGATGTCCCCGACATTGCTCATATTAAGGGGGAATTCATCAAGAAACACACTGATGATGTTTCTCATAGTCACTGTCGTTTCCTTACTGCACTGATTCCACAGTATCCTTGACTCATCCTTACAGTCATCTATTGAAGGTTAAGTTCCATTTTTATTGCTGTGAGTGTTGCATTGCTTTTCCAGGGCTTAAAAAAAAAAAAAGCTGGAAATCATCTGAATAAAGAACGTGTAATGGGCAGATATATTTAGCTCCTGCTCAAGACCAGCCACTGTCCTTAGAAATTGAACAGATTCTCTTTCAACACCTGATGAGATGAAAGTAGTGAAACTCCTATTTGACATTTTTCCAAGCTATGGCTAAACATGTTTATAAGAAGGTACAATGAATTTAGGATACAGAGTGTCAGCAGCAAAAGATTGATTTTGAAGAAACTGAAAAAACAAAGTATCTTGTATCAACCCATAAAAAAGGAGGATATGCATAGCAAATTAACATTTGGCTTAATAGATTGTAATTTCATTTTTCTAAGTGTCTTTCAAATCACAAATGCACAATGCAGTTTGCATACCCTGTTGTTAAAAAGAGAGAAAGCTTGCTTAGGGAGAGTCCAGGACATTCTTGTACAAAGGAATAAAAAATTATCTAGGAGTTGTGAAACATGTAAATATGCAGACTCAAATAGTTGAAATGGGTGATTTTTACCCCTAAGATACCTACATGCATCTTTCTCCTTATTCCTTTCCTACTCCATGTTTTACATTTTTATAGATTTCTACTCCCACTGTTAATAGATTATGGCATTAAACATTGCTTTATTATTCTAAAGTCATCCATTCTCTTTCATTGGAACATTGAATTGTATCATGAGCTTCACAAGACAGAATAAAGAATATTCATTATCCCTGCATTTCTTTAGTATTTTATGTTTTAGCAAGGAAAATATTTTTGCAGGAAATTCACTCCCAAAAAAACTTCTCTCAGTAATATTATTTTCTCAAAGTGTTTATGCTTTATATCACCAAAAAAAGCAATTTGTGTGAACTTCTGAGCTATATTAAAATACATATATTTAATATTGTATGGGATGTTATTGCATTCCTGTCTCATGCAACAGTACAGTTTCTGATGACATGGAAGAAGAGAATATTATTCTGCTTTTTGTTTAGATTATCTGCACACTACAGTTAAATTTATTGTGTTTACACTTCACTGCAGGATGACAAGTATCATCAAAAGGCTATTATTGGTATAAAACATAAAAAAGAAATGCTGTTTTTGATTTCATTACTTTAATAGGAAAGGGAAACATATAAACTGATTTGCTCATCTAGATGGAATTCGAGACAAAGCTATACCCTGTATTGTTCAGTTTGATACAGGATGTTAGTGAAATTGTTTTGGGAACTGGTCCTTGTCTCCTGAAATGAAATGTGCTTGTTCCTCAGATAATTACTACATCAGTCTGTACAGCCCTAGCAAAACAGTGGATGGGAAGTTTGGTCATGTGCTTGGACTTGATGCCCAATAGATCCTCATGCCATCTATTTAGGAATTCAAAACAATTCAGTAGACCCTGATTTCATTCTCATTGGAAACTATATTTTTCTTTACCATAGAGGAAAAATATATTACTCAAGAGGAGAAGTTACTCAAATGCTTCTCGATGATTCCCATGATCTCATAAGAAAGAATGGCCAGACAATTTCCAGCATTCCCTCAGACAATTTTCTAATACACTGTAATAACAAAAACTGCTTTTACACCATAGACTTTGTTTCTAAAGTAATGGCTTCCCAGATTCTGAAGTGAACTGTTCATACTGATAAATTGTTTGTACTTTTGAGGTTGGGTTTGGGTTATTTTTTTTGGCTGAAGACAATTATTATTTCCACCTGCAGATCCTAGAATGCCTTGAGGGTTACTATGAGCCTGGAACAATTGCCAGCTGTTGGCTTGCCTGATGCCATGATATTTTGAAGTGCAAGAGAGTTTATTTGTACGGATGCAAGCTCTGCAGAGCCAAATCACTTCCAGACAAGAGAACTGTTGCCTCTGGTTGAGTGTTTTTGCCATTTTCTGTTAGATGGATCTTAGCCCACACCTCCACAACCACAGTTTTCTAAATTCAGCAGTAATTTAAGCATTCTTTGATATATATATTTGTTTAAAAAAAAAAAAAAAGAAGACAGAGGGAAAACCCAAACTCAGATCTTTTTCTCAGCCTGTTATATGATTTTCCCTGTGATCCATGCAAGAGCATGTGCTGTGTCTGGCAAAGCTATTGAATGCTTTCCATCTCCCATGGAAACCTGTAGTTTGTGCTGCTTTGCAACTCTAGGGAATGTTTTTCAGTCTCTGCATTGTCAGAAACAATCTGAAACATGGATTCACTGGAGCCCTGCACAATCTCATAATTGCTCTCTGACATATTAAAGAAAAATTTGAAAAGGAACAAACTTGTAAAACCAGTAATTTCCTAATGGAATGAGGAAATTTTTATGGCTAAGTCAGACCTAGCTGAAAACAGAGGTTTAGATCAGATTTTTTTTCTTTTTGTTACTGGAAGCAATTAGCTTTCCATTCTCATCTATTCCAAGAGGTTAAGAACAGCTATTGCTAAACATTGAGACGTCAGAGAAAACTTCAGATGCTAACTGATGCACTTTCTATTGATCTGCAGCAACTTTTCAGCATATACACCACTTTTCAAAACTCAGATTTCACATTCCCTTCCTGAAGAGTTTATATGTTGATAAACACCACAGGTTGTTTCTTACTGTATATAAATGTTCCCTATGCTGCTAAGTGATCTCCATAATATTCAAAGATATATTTAGTATGAAGTTTGGTTTTGTTTTATTTTAAAAAAAAACCTCTTGGTATATAGAAGGTCATGAAAAAAAAGTCACAATGATTATTTTGGTTTACAATTTGAATTTCATACCTGTTCTTAGATCTGGTATATTGTTAACTGTGTTTCTTTAAAGAAAAGAATTATTGCATGTGAATCGTGCAAAAAGCACCAATCCTTTGCAGTTTATGGTATGTCAATATTTAGTCTGGTTGCCAAATCTCTGACCTTGCAAGTGATAACAAGATTTTTGTATTATGCCAAAATTTAGCCAGTCCTGAATCATATCTGTTTATTGAGAAGGGTAAAATGCAGGTGAAACTCTTTTTAGTCTTTCACAATCACCTTTAGGATTTTGTTTTAAAAAACTTATTTGAAAAAAAAGAAAAAAAACCATTAGCTATATCTCAATTAGTAAATTAAAGATGAATAAACCATTCTTGGACATTAAAGTAAAACTTAATTTCCTGTTATTACATCCTTTTTATCCCTAAAAGAGGGGATAAAAGTAATGGGAATGGTCCTGCACTGATTTTTTCCTCTTGAATTCTGCCTGGGCAATGTTTGGGAGAGTACAAAGTGGCTTAGAGAGTACTGTAACCATCCTGAAGAATTAATGATATAACAGGGATTTTCCAGTGCCTGTGCACACTCCCAGGCACTGTTAATGTGGTAGTATAGACATAATCACTGATGCAAAGTGACAGGTTCTGGCTCCTCAGGAAAATAGAAAGGTCAGGAGTTCATATAAACAGACGAATTTATTTTTATAATGCTCTTTTCTGTCTGTATTGCTACCTCTGAATTGTAATGCAGAGAAAATAATAGAAGATATTATGTTATATAGGCAAGCAATTTTAGCTGTTATCTTCAAGGACAAGAAAGACGATCTGAGGAACTACAGGCTGGTCAGCCCTACCTCAAGCCCTAGGAAGGAACAGCCAGCAGTTTGAAGAAGGTGATACTTGCCCTCTGCTGAGCACTGCTGAGCTCTGGGTCCAGTTCTTGCCTCCCCAGTGTAAGTAAGATATAGACTTCCTGAAGTGTTTCCAGTGAAGGGCCACACAGGTCATGAAGGTATGGAAGCAACTCTCCTATAAGGAAAGGCAGGCAAAACTGGGATAGTTTAACCTGAATAAGAAAGGCTAAGGAAAATAACCAGAAGGTGAGAAAAAGAAAATAACCAGAAGGTGAGAAAAAGATGCAGAAGCACACAGTCTCTTCTCATTGGTACCCACTGACAGGACCAGACACAACAGTCACAAATTAAAAAACATGACATTTCACTCTGCCACAATAACTTTTTTATTTTTCTGTAGGAGGGACTAAGTACTGGAAAAGATTGTCCAGAGAGGTTATGGAGTCTCTATCCTTGGAAATATTCAAAGCCCACTGGACAGCCCTGGGTGCCCTGCTCTAAGTGATCCTGTTAGAGTGAGGGGGTTGGACTAGAAGGTCTCCTCAAGTCCTCTTCAACCTAAACAATTCTGTGAAATGCTGGTTGGGCATATATGAAGCGCCTTCAAAATGTATTTAAAGCAACAGTTCTGTACTTTAACAAACAGTCAAGAAACCAGCCCATCTAGATTTAATACAACTTTCAGTGAATGTGGAGCTTAATAAAACAAATCTGAATAGAAGGAATGACCCAGCAGACTTAGAATGAGTAAGCAAACAGAGAGGGTAAGCTTTTAACATCTGATGTTTAGAAACAGCTTCCTCACGCATTTCTTGACCCTGAAACATGAATGCAATAGCGTTATACAGCACATTGCCATCCTGACTTTCACAGGACTCTTTGTGGAATAAGGCATTAGCTTTGTCATTTGACATTCTGTCAAAAAATAACAATAAAAAAAAACAATGAAAAGCACCATAGCAGTAATACAGGGAGCAAAACTTAGAGCTGTGATCTGTCATGTCTCTGCTGAATGTTTTGCTCACTAAGCTATATAAATCACTGTCATCTGTCCCATGTCATCAACCCTCTGACTCTTACAGTCTTCATTCTGAAATAATTCAGTTGTAGCTGGAGAAATAAGGCACAGCAGGTATCACTTTTCCTTGCCCATTCTGTTCCTCATGCTGTAGTTTACAGGTTAGAGTATTCTTTTGACAAACAAGAGGTGAAATTTCACTCCTGAGGTAAACCAGATCTTCTGTTTTGAGTGAAAGTCTTAACCACTTGGCTTTAATGCACTTTCACTGTTCCGAACAGAACAAATCCAACTAACCTATGTCTTCCCCCTAAGGAAAGGACTGTTCCAAAAAAAACAAAGCAGTACTTAAGCATGAATCCTGGATTTTTCTTCATGGAAAATGCCATATTGCCTCTGTGAAAATTTTAATATCCCAGCATTTGGAGTTTTACCTCTGAAGAAAATCCTTTCACTGAACAAAAATCATACTACATATTAATGAAGAGAGGAAAATATGCAGGGGATCTGCTTAATTACAGCAATTTATCTTTTTGTTCCAGTGTGCGTAGGGAATTTTTTGAAAGAAAAAAGCATGTGGGAAGAGGAACTGCAAATAAAGAAAAATAAAATCGTTCATCTGCCCACATGTCTTTATTGTGAGGTAGGCAAGGGAAGAGAAATTCAGATAAATGACCTTACATTCTGAGTACAACAGGGTATTTACTCTTTCCTACAAGATTAAGAAATATGTATAGTAAACTACTACTCTGTTGTGGCAATATCTTGCCTAACAAAAATAAAAGGGTCTTGCTTAGAAGGCAGAGGAAAATTTTAGCAGAGTGTCAGGAGCTAAACATCAGGCTGTGATTTATTCTATTTTCCCTAGTCTTTGAAGTGAAATTAAGAACAGCTCAGGAGAGAGAGACTGGTGTTTACTTGTGTTTTCTGCTGTCTCTGATTGGTGTTAGGGGCCGCTTCTAAAACGGAACAAAGATATCTGATTTAATTATTTTGTTAGAACGAATTTGCTACTTGACTTTTTTCAGTGGACTAGACTACTTGTGCTGCAAGGTAAATCTGGGACACCAGTTGTGTCCTCTACCTGCCCTGAAAGCAGACAATGACTTTTGTTTACTTGAAACTACTGGACGCTATTACTACTGAAAGATGATGTCCTGGTATACACTTGTTTTTCAGAACACTGTGCCTACAAATACTATATCAGATTTATATAAAAATAATGTAAAATAAACGTTCAAATTGTTTAGCTACATTAGAGTCACACTGAGAGATCAGAATTATAATTGATTATTTATATGAAGAATATGTAAAAAGTTCATGCTTCTGCCTATGTGTTTGTATGAGACTCACAGAACAGTCAAGGTTTGAAAATACTGTGGAGATCATCTAATTCAACCCTGCTGCTTGGAGTAGGGTCAGCTACAGCAAGTCGTTCATGGGCACAGATTATTCCTAAGAATAGACACTGAAACATCTCTGGGTAACTTGCTCCAGTGTCTGACCACAAGAAAAAGATTTCTTTTTTTTGTGTTTAAATAGAATTTTGTGTATTCCAGTTTCTGTCCACTGCCATTTCTCCTTTCACTGGATACCTCTGAGAGCCTGGCTCCATCTTTTAGCTTGCTCCTTAGGTGTTTATGCACATTGAGCCCTCTCTTCTCCCAGAAGAACAATCCCAGCTCTATCAGCCTTTCTTACGGCAGATGCTTCAATCCCTTGGTCATTTTCACGGCATTTTGCTGGACATACTGCAAGATGTTTGTGTTCCTCCTGTACTGGAAAACTGAGAACTGAACACAGAACTTTACTCACCAGAGCTGAGTAAATAGGAAGACTCACCTCCCTTGAACTGCTGGAGCCCTCTGCCTAATGCAGCGCAGGATGCTGTTGGCCTTCATGGCTGCAAGAGAACATTGCTGGCTCATAGTCACCTTGCTGTCTGCCAGGATTTACAGGTCTTTTTTCTTCAAGGCTGCTTTCCAGCATGAACATTAGGTAAAAACAGTTGTGTATATTTATCAGTCATTATTCAGACTGCTAACATTGTTATGTGCACCTGGAGATGAATACAGGTGAGTCGGTACTGAGCACACAGTCATCATTACATCTGCAGTAATACACAAAAGATACTAGTCACCTTTTTTTCTTGGTTGTGAAATCTACACTGTTAAACTCTTTCAATCTCCAAAAAGAGGGCATTGGTGTTTCACTACTTATTGGGAAAGTTGTCTTTCCTGTATTAAATAACAAACAATGGATCCTTCTATTTAAAAGCACAGAAAAGTTCGCTAGCACTGTGTCATATTTTATATATATATATATATATATATATATATACACACACATTATATATAATATGTGCACATACATATGTACACATATATATACATATATATGTGCACATACATATAAAACAATGCTTAAAGGCTTTAATGGGAATATCTTGCCTGGTAAATACTGAATCACAGTACTAAAGCAACACCAAATTAGTCATCCGATATATTTATCTGATATAGTTACCTGAGAGAATTCTATATAAAGAAAACATATGAGCTCTGGACTTAGAAACAACATGCCATCACATACTGCACATAGGCAAATTGATTCTGCTGGCAGAGATTATATGATGCAAACAGACAATATTCAGCTCTCCATGCGGTTGTTACCAGCTTTCTGTGCCTGCACGTGCATAAACATTTCCACCTGCTGAAGGAAAATCCAGCTGTGGAATATTTCAGATAGACTGGAAACTTACTGGAAAGCAGAATGTGTTTGTGTGGTTAGGATACATGCATTAGTAATACATACAGATTGAAATTGACATTATATCAGACAAAAACACTGCAGAGACTTTATTCAAATATTATTTGTGCTACATGAAAAAGAAAATAAAAAGAGGGAGGGAGGGAGGGAGGGAGGGAGCGAGGAAGGAAGGAAGGAAGGAAGGAAGAAGGAAGGAAGGAAGGAAGGAAGGAAGGAAGGAAGGAAGGAAGGAAGGAAGGAAGGAAGGAAGGAAGGAAGGAAGGAAGGAAGGAAGGAAGGAAGGAAGGAAGGAAGGAAGGAAGGAAGGAAGACTACTTGTCATTTTGGAGGGAGATCCTCATTGCAGTGTTCACCAAGCAGTAAAAAACCCAGCCATTCCTCAGCAGAAATAACAGACGTTCAAAGCGTAGATTGGAAAATAAATAAGTAAATTCAATCATTCACTAATTTAGTAGAAAGGTTGCCCAGGAAGTCATCTATTCCATCCTTTGCTCAAAGAAAGTGCAATTAGATCAGTATGCTTAGCCAGGGTCAAATCTTGGTCACCTTCAAAAATCGTAACTAAATGGGAACTTGACAGTTAGTTACTGCAGAAATGAGTCAAAGTCCCATCTAATCAAGGAGGATCTGTCTACATCAATAAAATCTGAATCACATCCTTACCAGGGAACAGGAAACAACTGTGATAACCCGAATATATCAGGTCTGTAAGGATTTCTGCTTAACAATTAGTCAACATTAAAACAAAGACACAAAAAAAAAAAAAAAAGAAAAAGACCAAGAAAAACAGTAAAGAAAAATAATAAATAAAATCCTAATGGCTGGAGATAACAGATAATAAGAGAGATGAAATGTTTTGTGTTGCTGATTTTTGGGTTACTGAGGAACACATTCATTCATTCATAGATAGGCTTGATGACATTCAACCTTAACTTTGTAGCTGATAAGGCAAGGAAAACAAAATGCTCATGGGTCTCATGGGAAAGCATCCACTTATTATGGGATTTTTGAGAGAACATGCAGGGTTGTGCAAAACCTGTTAGTGGAAGGGCCAAAGATAACAGAGGTACAAGCCTGAGTGTCTGAAGAGGCCAGCTATAGAAGAGGTCATCTGGGTGCAAGCCAGCAGCTGGTCAGACCGTCCTGCACATCCATTACTTTACAGTCTGTCCTCTCTTCTATTAAATCTTATTCCAAACTGTTAGCTGTGCAGTGCTAATGTCTAATATGTATGAGTGTGTGTCAGAGATTCATTAGAAAATTTCAGGCTGAGTAGCTGAGAAGTAGGTTAAACCATCACCTGGAAAGATCAATTTTCAAGTACTCAAAAGATACTTAAATTGAGAGTCAAATACAAAGTAGTGAATCAGGTGAACAGAAATAACTCTTTCAGCGGGGGAGAGTAGCAGGAGGAGGACGAGGCAAGAGAAAGAGAGGGAAGAGTACAAATTTTATTTTAGGTGTCTTGAAGGTGACACACCAATTCATCCACCCTAGTGTGACCTTTATTTTTTCACCACAGTATTCAGCTGCTGCAGTGTAGAGTGTGAAGCACAATAGATCTCAGTCTTTTCCCCTTTCTGCTTCCTAGCCAGGCCTTCCCATTTCACATTGTCTAACTAAAATATATTCTTGTCAGTGATTAATTTCACTATATTTTTCCCAGTCCATTATTCTTGTTCGTCAAGATAATTTTAAATTCTAGCCCTGTCTTGCTCTTAAATTCCAATAACTACTCTCACTCTTCAATCATATTTCTCATTAATAACAATATTCTATTATATTTAGCTCTGAACAGATGTCAGCAAAACCATGAGCTCTACCGGATGTCTCCAATTCTAAAAATAAATACTTGTTGGGGTTTAAAGAAGCTGGAGACTGGTAGGGTAGGTAGACTATCTCAACAAACTCTGCTGTAACAGAAGAAGAGGTAAAACTTATTGATGAAATACCCCAAGCTATAAAGTTTTGTATAAGATCAATTGTTTTGGCTTCTGAAATTACTATGTTTGTGCTCTATACTTATTCTCACTACTGCAGTACAGTTTTTAATACCTGTGTATTGCTCATGAATGAGAAAGAAGTGTGTTCATTTTTAATATTGGAATAAATAAACATTCCAGATTTCAGAATGGGAGATTGGGACTGTAACACTATTATGATTTTTCTACGTCTAGGAATTTGACCTAGCTGTTTTTTCTACCAGTCACTTCTCAGCAGAAAATCTACAAGATAAATGTGTTCTGTACTGAATGGGTACATGTTCAAAAAGCATCTGCTTGACTTTATCAGATTGTCAGTTTTCAGGATGAATAAATATATCTGGAGAAGATCTTAGATATAAAAGTGCAACACCTATTTAAAATAGTTGAGCAATTTAGATGCTGAATGAGAATTGCTGCATTCTGACAAGTTTTGAAACTCTGGTGCTCTCTCTTGGATTTCCCAAAGGGATGATGACTTCTTTTGAAGTAGTCACCTTTGTCATAGGTGGAGGAGACTAGAGTACCATTCCTAGGCAGTTTAAAAAGTCCAGACCCAGAGGATGCCTTGCTCAATGTGACTTGACAGCCATTTGGAAGGCAAAAGTAGAATTCTGCTGTTTAGTCCTTCTAAGTGCCAGTAAATTTCTTTTTATTGATTCTCTGTCATACCGCTTACTTTCTATAAAGTTCACTGTGACATCTAACAAACTAGACATCACGATGCTTTATTGTTGCACTCATCAACTCTATCTCCCTTTGAGATATTTTTTGAACTATGATTGTAACTATGATGTTACTCCTTATTAACAAAAGTGAACTAAATCTCTATACTACCTGTCCAGTGTAAAAATCTGCTGAAATTATGGGACAGATGAAAGTCTAACAACCTTCCAGTCAAATGTAGACCCTGAATTTATTGGATGCGAGGACAGAGCCCCTGCAAGGCTCATTCTATCTCACCTCTCATTTGGTAGTCCTCCTTCCTGACACTGGGGTTTTCAACGTTCTTTTCCTTTTTTTTTTCCCCTAATGGCAAAAAAGGGACTACATATGCTTGCAATAGCTGCTTTTCCTTTTTAGACTGGTTTTAGACTATTAACTTTTTTTTAGAAATAAGCTTAAGAAGATTACAAGATTATTCTAATGCTTAAAAGTCAAACATGAAGTGTAGAACAACCTAAATCAATCTGTATTTCCAAAGTATGAAAAGTTTCCTGCAGAAACATGACAAATCACAAAATCACAGAATTTTTTAAGTTGGAAAAGACCTTTAAGATCACCAAGTCCAAAAAATTAGCCCAGTGCTGCCAAGTTCACAACTAAACTATATCCTCATATGCCACATTTGCAAATCTTTTAAATACATCCAGGGATGGTGACTCAACCACTCACCTGTCCAATGCCTGACTTTCCACAAAAGAATTTTTCCTGATATACAATTTACCCTTGCCCAACTTGAGACCATTTACTCTTGTCCTATAATTTTTCACTTGGGAGAAGAGATTGACCCCCACCTCACTGCAACTTCCTTTCAGGCAGTTGTAGAGAGTTATAAGGGCTTCCCTGAGCTTCCTCTTCTCCAGGCTAAACATCCCCATGTCCCTCAGCTGCTCCTCATCAGACTTGTGCTCCAGACCCTTTCCCAGCTCTGTTGCCCTTCTTTGGATTCACTCCAGGACCTCAGTATCTTTGAGGAGCTCAGAACTGGACACAGGACTCAAGGTGTGGCCTCACCAGTGCCCAGCACAGGGGGATAATCACTGCCCTGGTCCTGCTGCCACACTATTGCTGATACAAGCCAGGATACCATTGGCCTTCTTGGCCACCTGGGCACGCACTGGCGCATGTTCAGCTGCTGTCACCAGCACCCCCAGATCCTTTCCTGATGAGCAGCTTTCCAGCCACTCTTCTCCAGCCTGTAGCACTCCATGGGGTTGTTGTGACCCAGGTGCAGGACTCAGCACTTTGCCCTGTTGAACGTCATAATTGGCCTCAGCTCTTCCAGTGTTGCAGACTCATAATGATGGACGAGGCCGAGGAGGTAAAGGGTGGTAGGAGTTTATTGACCATCCCTCCTGCACCCACGTAAGGTGCCAGAGAAATGGGACCCACTTAAGGTATAGGAGAAAATGGCGACGACTGCACTAGCTCAGCCAGTTAAATAGGGGACAGTACGGCCAATTGGGAAAGAGGGAGAGGGCGGATACAAGCAAATACAACCAATGATAACATAAAGAGGTGGGGTACATTTCAAAAGAACCAATGATATACGTAACAGTCAAGAAGGGTATGGAGGGATGGGCGGATCCTGAGCCCTAGGCACACCTCAAAGCCCGCCCAGGCGAGGCCCACCTCCTTCAAAAGGCATCAGCCTGGGAGGCAAAGGGTGGACCCAACTCCCACCCAGGCAAGGCTCTCTCCCCTAAGGGGCAGGAAGATAGGAAGCGTCCGCCTGGGAGGCAGAGGAGGCGGCCAATTGCCCACCAGGAGAGGCGCTCTTCTCTAAGGGGTGAGAAGAAAGGAAGCATTAGCCTGGGAGGAAGAGGGGTAACCCGCCACATTCCAGCCTGTCCAGATCCCTCTTGTATAGCCTTTGAATTAATTTAAATTAAATAGAAAGAACAAAAATTGCGCTACGCCTTCTGGAGAAAAAACGTAGTTTCAGAGTCAACTCAAGAATTCTTAAGAGCCCTCACAGAACATGTTAACAATAGCTTAGGAGACTTGCCAGGTGCTGCTGTGTTGGTGTCTCACATGATGGAATGCTAATAAATCTAATGTCTAAACAAACACACTAAACCAATGTACTGATGGGAAGAAAACACAGCTGATTAAACATGACATGTAAATAACAATATGGAGGTAGAAATTAAGCTAAGCAGATAAAACACAAAATGTTTACTGTAATGTGCTACTGAAAGATAGCAAGGTACTAAATAACAAAGTGGAAAAGCTTAAAAATAAATCTAAGTTCAATAATGTGTTCATCCTGGGGATTTCAGGAAGAAAAACAATAACATAAGATTTCAAAGTCAGGCTCAATGGACTTTGGAACGTAAATACAAGGGAGGTATCCTGTGCAGAAACCCACTCCATCAGAAACAAGTAAAAACAGCTCAAGTGTGGAGAGCAAAAAGGTTATGAATCTGTGCTTAAAGGTGTCATGAGACTGATAAAGTTATCCTAACAATCACAGAAAGGTTTTCTCCTTGAAGAGCAGACATCTCTCTTCCTCATAAAAATATGTCCAAGGGCAAGATCTGTGCACCATCAGGTTCTGAGGGATCCTGTTTACAAATCAGGAGACTTGTGACCTTTCTGCCTGAGACACATAGGCACACTTTCACTATTTGGGTACATAAGAATTAAAAAATCCCCAAATATGAAGGATAGAATGATTTAGGTATGAATTAATCACTACTGTGCTGTCATATTGATATGCATTGCAAAATCAGAACCCAGATCTGCCAAGTAATTACTGCACATCTTGGGACTCTCCATTGACACCTGTAGGTATTGCTAAGTTTCTCATGTATACCATGACTGGTTGTGAGATTTAGATGAGTCTAGGTTCAAATCCATATTTTTCCTCAAGTTTCTAGATTTTTTAATGTTTGTTAGGCAAATTCATGGCTGGAAGGACTAACAGACTTACTTCCATAAAGAGTTCTGTGCTATCTGATATACAGTGTTGAATTTTGTAAATTATGGTCCATTTTCTCTAACCTTTAACAACAGCTGCTTTAGATTGAGAAAGATTTTTAGCATTATAAAAGTTTTTATAATATCTTGGTGTGGTTTATTACTAATATATCTAGCAAGAAGAAGCACTACATATTTTTGTAGTTTTATTCTACAAGTAGACCATCAACATTTTACATATATATATATATGTATGTACATATATATATATCTATATATATATATATCTATATATAACAAATCTGACAATTTTCCACAAAATTGCTTTCATGCTTTGAAAACACAGAAAAAAGCACTGAATTTTGTTCCAATGTGCAGGTAGTGTTACTTATTTGTTTGTTTTGAAGCATTTGTATGGCTACTGGGAATTCCTGAAGAAATAGAGAATCAAAACATTTCATAAAATTTAGCGTGAAAAGTCATCCCACTGGTGCATTATTTGGATTTGGTTTTCATCATTCTCCTATTTAAAAATGTGCTCACTTAGGTTAGCAACCAAACTGCAGCAATTACAAAAAGGAATATAGAACAGTCCTGCAACAGTCAGAATAAATGATTTAATTATAAACCATTGTCTGGAAGCTATTTATGCAGCTCTTCAGCTAATACTAACAAACTACAAAAGCAAAAAAAAAAAAAGGTAAGATCTGTTTGTAAATTATTTGTTATGCAAAAACCAGACAAAACAACAAATATTGCTTGTAATGAATTTTTCAGTTATAAAAATTCCAAGTTGAAAAATAATGGCTACAAAACCATAATGTTTACAGAGAAAAACTTTGGAAAGGTCAACATGCAACGTGGAAATTAATTGGACAAGGAACATCAGAAATGGTGTTCATTGTTAATCTTCTGTTCTCTTTCCCTGAACACAATCTTATTTTGCAGTGGTTTCCATGATACAGAGTTTATTCTCTCTTCTACAAAAGAAATAGATCTTTTTTTTCAATGTCTTTAAAATATTCTTCATAGTAATGTGCGTACATGTAAGCTGGTGGTAAACCATGTGTCAGAGACTGGAAAGATTGATGCCTCAAGATGTTTTGGGGTGTAGGGGAGGGGGAAGGTTGGGCTTTGCTCTGGTGAGGCAGTGAACTGCCCCACAGCCCCAGCCCAGAGCCAGTGTCCCAGCCTGGCAGAGCTGATGGTCATGGCACACCAGAGACAGTGCTCCCGTCTTGCCTAACCCAGCTCTTGAGTGGCCAAATTATGGGAAGTGCCACCTAGGAGAAGTGCCCATCAGGGCCAAGAGATATTTAAGGCCAAATGCGAGGTCAGCACATGTCTTGACCCTACTTTCCTCTTGGAGTTTCTATCTGAACACCTCTGGAAACCAGGAGCTAGTAACTATATGTGCGCTTTTCTGTATCTTTTCTGTCTTTCTGTCTTTCTCTCTTCTTCTAATTCCCTTTTCTTGGAACAGTTTGAGTAACTTAATTTCGAATGCATTTAAAATTTGTTAAGCTGAATGGGCAAAATTAGTGCTGTGAAAAGTGTTTTGCATTGATTGGATGTGGCTCTAAATCTTTTGCAAAAATTCCCTGATTTTTCTAAAGTGTGGCTGTAAACCTTTGGCTTGTTTTGACCTCCTGAGAGTATTGGGTTGGTATTTCCCCATTGCATTTTTACCCAGAGTATAAGAACCATTGTAACCCCTTTCAAAGCTCTTTTAGCAAATTGACTGGGGCCTTGCATCATGTGCATGAGTTAAATCTTTTCTCTTTGTTCCAGTATAACTTTGTTTCAGAGAATTTTGGCAAGGCCAGAAAATTCGACTAGGCCCCCCAGTGGATTAAGTAAACTAAAATTTTTTATCTTGCCTTTTGCCTTCCATTCCTTCTTGGATCCCTACAAAATCACATCAGGAAGAATACTCAGGTGATATCAGTACATTTTTGTTAAAAATTGTAACTCCTGTACGAAATAATGCATGACTTCTACAAATGCAATTGCAGTTAATGAGAAAGTCTTGCCATTATGAAAGTTGCTGACTTCAGGTAGGCTCACGTTTTCCATGACCCCTCAGGAGACACCCAGTAAAGTGTCTTTCTTATGAGTGCTGCAATGGGAATTGTGATAATGATTCTATGAAGAGTTTGGAATGAATTGTATTAGTCACAAACTCATGTGGTTCAGGAACTCACCATAAATTTGTCTTGTTTTTTGGGGACTCTGAGACTACTCCGTCTTCTGCATAGAGGACAGATGACAACTGCTAATGCAGCTGAGTTCTAATGATGCATTTTATTGCCATTTCTTAAAAAGCTTAATCTCTAAATCTTGTGCTTCCCGCTTTGGGTTTTATAACTTTGTCATTCCTTCTTCCCCAGCTGTTTATTTCTGTTGCTAATATTTTGATGTTCAGTATAATGAAACTGGGTTAGTACACACTTTAATCTTTGTCTATAATCTCAGGCAAAATGCATGCACTGTATTACAGGCTGTTTGAAAAGATATGTTCTGCCTTAACATAATAACAAGCACAGCATCCTATAAAAATTAGTGCCCTAGGAAGAACATTCTTGCCTTTTATTTTTCCATGAATGTATATTGCTTGTGCTGAAATAAGAATTAGGGATATCACTTCTAAGTTCTTTAAGCTTTTAAGAAATGAGCCTATGCATGAAGTGGATCAGCTGGTTTGTGAACTGCTCCCTCCCATCAGTTCACATGGGTTGTGACCTCCAGCCATTGTACATCGCACAGTCTGTTTGCATTTTCCTTTAACTGGGTATCAATTCTGAAAACACATATCCACATGTGTATATTTAAGGACTTTCATTGTCCTGTTAAAGATAACTGTGTTATTCACATGGACAGTTAAACCTATGTGTGTTCTCAAGCCACTGGCATGACTGCTTAAGGTTTGTAAGATGATTTTTCCAGGCTCTGTTGCACTTGAGGACGTATACTATACAATGAAAGAAAAAAACCAAACCCCAAATATAAAAAATTAGGTCAAATTATTTTAATAATTGTAACACTTAACTATGATGTGAACTGAAAGTTAAAATATTTGTAACACAACTTAAAAGAAAAAAGGTTTACAAAATTAAGTTCACTCTCATATCTGATGTTCATTGCGACAAGTTACCAATCCCAAAATCTCCAGAAGAATGTGCAATAAAACTTTATACAGACAGCTGCATTTGGAGGAAATATTATTATGTCATTTTCATCTTTATCACTATTATTAAGTTTGTTGTTGTTACCCCAACAAGTAGTATTGCCTAACCTCATTAAGTGAATATTGGGTATTAAAAGGCAAATATATATACACTTTGCTAAAAACTGATGTTTCTTGCAACATACATGTTGATACTTGGAGCAGTATGCTCTCCATTTTATGTTGGAGAGGCCTGATGTGGAATACTCTAATTTTAAGTTAGAAACTAAATAGAAGCAAAGACATAAAACTAAATATATCCCCTCACAGTGCAATAAAAAGATAGCTAAACTATTTATAAATTAAAATACAACTGTATTAAAATTAAAATACAATATTCACAATATTAATTAAAATACAATATTCACCATATGTCACTGGGTGAAAAGTTTGAAGTGTAAAACTTTATAGTCATTGCCTGTTATTTCAGCAGAGGAGCTTAGCCAGGACAAAAGATTAATGAAAGATAGCCATTATGTTAATTTTTATTTAAAAATTTACTAGAAAAAAATAAAACCAAGTCACTAAGTATTCTGACTTAATTTTATGAATAAAACTATATTTATTAAGTAAACATTTTGAAAATAACAAGACTTTTTGGTACTCCCAAATACTACCAGCAGTATTTAGACCAAGATTAACTTCTCTGTAAAAGGAATAATTTACACATCAGTGAGATTTTTTAAAATAGTTTTCTGTCTCAGTTCAGAAAGGCCCATTTACACTGTTTTGAGACTTGCTATAGAATGCCATCAACACAGTATTTATTTTATAATTTGAATAATAGAACATACGCACCCTGCACTGGTTAAGCCAGAAATAATTGTATGAATTGCTGTGGGATTTCCCAACAGGTGATGTGCCTAATCAAGGAGATCTGGTACCTTGGATCTGACAAAACACACAACACTCAAGGTTAAAATAAAGATGCACGTGTTGACATCCTTTCTTAGTTGCACCTCTCGTTCTTGCAAATGAGAACCTTGAGATCATAAAATGGAGAAGTGTCTGTGATTTCAATTGCAAAGAGATTTGTGAGCTGCTGCTTCTCATGTTGAGGAAGTGTTAATGTCTGATGTTCAGTGAAGATAGCTATCATATTGACATTTAAATTATTTAACTTTTCAGAATAAGTGGTTGTTCTTTTTTTTTAATATGCTTCAATAAAAATTTAAAATACATCAAGGATCCACTTCATTAGCATTTCCATGCCATATCTCAGTGACAATAATGCTTAATTCTTATTTCTCTAGAGTAGAATTAGAAAAAAATAAGAATGATTACTTTCATAAAGTGATGATGGCAGTCAATTTGGCTTACACAGGTCTTTTTTTGTCCATTATAACAGCAGTCATTGGTGCAATCCTGGTAATGAATACATTTGAGACAAATTACTAGCCAAATGGAAAACTTTGAAACAATGTTTGGGTTTAACTGTAATATCAATGATTTTTCTAAATATGTATTTATGGATATCTACAGATATACTGAATGTCAGGGCATGTTTCTGAAGAATACCAATTCTAGGGAAAATCTTCTGTTCTGTTTCTTCAGAATCATTCAAGCTCAGTGCCTGGGGACTTCTAATTCTAAATATGTGAGAAACTTGCCAGTATTTGTGTCCAAATGGTGGAAAAACAGTAATAAGGGCACAGTATTTAATGTTTCCCTTCAAGTCTTCAAACATTAAATTCTAAAGTGAAAAGAATTGCCCTGAAATATTATACAATATAATTATATCTCTGTCCTTATCAAATGTAATGGATACAAATGAATTAACTTGTCTCAGCATTAAGGAAATTAACCATTTTATAAATGCTTTCACTTTAACATGACAGTGGAACAAATATTAAGTGGCAGAGTACATAGTAATCTTTTTCCCCTTAAAGTTATGCCAGAATTTATCTGAAGCTGTTTAAAGAAGGCAAATTTGCTTATCCAGCCCTTGTGTTACCAGTTCAAATCTTTAGTGAATACATTCTTTCTGAAATCAAAAGAACTGGAAATCTTATTTGCAGATTCTTATGTGAAATTTATGGTGAACAGACTTTGCTATGGAACATTAGCATTCCCTGCTCTTTTTATATCAAATATTATGCAAAATTTAGTGTTTCAAGTGCACAAGTGCGTTTTCTGTTGATTCAGTTCACAGATATTTTTTTGTGTAAAGCCTTCTTCTGCCAAAGGGCAAACCTTACAGGAAATTTTCTGCCACAAATAAGAGAATTTATTATTCATATTTCAATTTAAATGTTTTTAATTCATATCATAGTTGCCACATCCTGTTCATGTGCAAACTAAAAGTACGAAAAAAGTATCTGCAAATAGTATCTAAATTTAGCCTGTGCTGAGATATTCTTAGTTAGCTCCTCACTTATTTTCATTACTTTTAGGCAAAAACGTGGTCTTATTAATCTCTGTAATTTTTGTATCACCCTTGATTGTAGCAAAATGCAGCTGATGCTCTGCCACTACTTCTTTCCTCTCTGAAAAGTTTGTTTTCAGCATGAGGCATAATTAATATTATCTACATTTTTCCCCTAATTGCAGGGGTCTATAGAAGCCGTCACTCTATATGTTAAGTGGCAAAGTTGTCTTTCTAGTTAGCAAACAGAGGCAAGTGGTTTCCAAGGCCCAGAGGAAAACCTACTTTTATGGAAATAATGGCTCCTGCTATTAAGGCTCACTAAGAATGGTATCTTAGTTTAGCATTCCAAGTGGGCAGATTCTAGCCAAGAGATTTGTGCTTCTCATATCTTCCTCCTGCTGAAATGATCAATGCCTCATTTGGCATTGGAATGAAACTTCATATGGGGTTTCTAAAGAATTATAGAACTGCTTCATGTTATGCACAGACCCATCAGTTGGCAAAAAAATGAAGACAAGGAAGCAAAGTTTGCAAGCACACAAAAAACTAAGTGCATGTCTACTATATTCCTTGTCCAGAAATGTGCTTCTCTTCCTGCTAGAGTGACAAATATCTTTTGTTCTCAATCATATTAGCTAATAAGTACATCAAACCATATTCTGTGCCAACCATATTGGATAAATATTAATCACCTGTCTATATCCATGCCTTCTATGTAAAATGCCTTATTAATTTCTATGTAAGGATATAAGATTATCAATTCATAGGACAAACCAGACGGTAGCTTTCTTTCCATTTTAAGTAGATTTAAAAGTAATATTTTGGTTCCTACCGGTTCGCTAGGCAGAACCACACACATAGGATGTATTCACTGATGAATAAATGATTGGAGACAGAGTTTAATATTACATGAAAAGACATAAGGCATCTCAAGAAATCCATATGGAAATGGAAGTTCCACATGTAGTTTACATACTATTGTATATAAGGGATTTTGTTTCATGCTTACTTACTTGAGGATGATATTTTTTTTTTCTAAATTTTAGTATGCATAAATACTGCTTGAAATGCCAGTACAAGTGTTACTGTATTGTGGTTTAGTACTACATGGAGAGCAATTATTTGTACCAATGTATATCTGGTTAAGAGGACTTTGCTTTAGTATAACTGGGCTTTTGTCTGAACTCCTCACAATTCACTGAGTCTGAAATGTCCAAAACCTTACTGAAGAGGAACATACCACATAAATTTATAATAGCCACACAGGTCTTTTTATTGCAATCTGAATTGATTCCTGCCAGCAGTGTAAGTAGGGGATTTTTTCTGATCTGCTTGGTGGTATCAGATGATTTATCCACATCAGAACAAATAAATGACTTTGATTCAAACTTTTCTGTTCTGTTTCTACAGACACACAGTCAAGCTGGTGCTGCTTTTTTCTTTTGAAGTGACTTTCAGGAGGAACCCTCAAAGTTTAATGACTGTACTGTCCAAACCTGGTGAGGATTTTGACTGACAGTGAGACCCCACCCAGAGTACTGCATCTGGCTCTGGGGTCCCAGCACAGAAAGGACATTGACTTGTTGAGGCGAGTCCAGAGGAGGCCACCAAGAAAATCAGAGGGAAGGAGCACCTCTCCTATGAAGAAAGACTGAGAGAATTGTGTTTGTTCAGCATGGGGAAAAGAAGGCTTTGGGGTGGCCTAATTGCAGCCTTCCAGTACCTGAAGGCAGCTTACATGGAAGATGGAGAGAGGTTCTTTATAAGAACATGTAGTGACAGGACGAAGGAGAATGCCTTCAAACTGAAAGAGAGTAGGATTAGACTAGACATTAGAAAAAAATTCTTTACTAAGCGTGGTGAGGCAGTGGAACAGGCTGCCCAGAGAAGCTGAGGATGACCCATCACTGGAAGTGTTCAAGATCAGGCTACATGGAGCGCTAAGCAAACTGACCTAGTGAAAGGTGTCCCTGTCCCCAGGCCATTCCATGATTCTGTCGTTGGTAATTATCTTTCTGTTATACCAGCAAAGGTTTATGATGGCACTTCCTGCAGCAAAAGGGGTCTGGATTCAATGACTCTTGCCTTCCTTTATTCCTTCAATATCTATTCCAATAAACTACATAATTTCTTACAGCTAAAAGTGAAAACAGCCTGAGAAGAAGAGACCAACTTCAGATCTCCCTATTTCTATTAAGTGATTGTCCTGGTTCTGGCCGGGACAGGGTTAAGTTTTTGCAGGATCCATGAGAGGCTATGGCCAGGACTCAATGGTTATTCAGTACCACTTCATGATCCCTAAGGGGGATGGCCGAAAGGGACTCTCCCTTCTAAGGAGTAGGGGCTCCTTCCAGTCCACAAAAAGTTTATTATTGCAGGCTCTGCAGTGAGCATTTTTGCATGTGAATAATTCTCTCCTTTTCTACACTGCTGTTACTAATACTGTGGCTGTCACTGTTTGTTTTCTGATCTCATTGCTTTTTCCAGTAAATTGTTCTTATCTCAACCCATGACCTTTGCCTCTTGTGCCTCCAATTCTTGCCACAGCAAGAAGGTGAAGGGGAAGAGGGACCAACAGAGAGCAGCATGTGGTTTGGCAGTATCTTGGTGGGGACACTGAATTGGGGAGTACCATTCCAAAACCCCAATAGGGACTGCATCAATAAGCTAGAGACACACATTCTCCCATTTCCTTGATCCACTAATTTTTTGGTTATTCTAATCAGAATGATACAGCTTCAATAGTAGTGGTGCAGAGAAACCTGTCTCTACTTTTCACTTAAATCTGTAAACTAGGATTTAGGGCATTTTTGGAAGGTGTGAGGAGCAGACTAGAAAGTCTCAGAGTGGGGAGTAAACCTTAGTCTTACAGCTCCTGATTCCAATCTGTATGTAATGGTGCAGCAACTTCTATTTCAGTCACTGGTGCCACAGGGGTTTAGCTAAATCTTGCTTTGACCGGCAGTGGTCAGAGTGTTGTCACTCATGACAATCCCATTGAAAAGCTGTGATTTGCGGATCCAGAAAATTCCTTAATGTGAGGAATCTATTGCTCAGCCAGCCCACACAGGACTGAAATGCTTCCTGGCATTTGGCAAAACAGAATTTAAGTATTAAGGGAACTCAAACGAAACTTTATGAAGTTCTTGGATTGTGCATGATCTTGTAAAATCTAGGATGTGAACATAGCTCAAGTGATTTGGTCATCACGTTTCTTTATGACCATACTTTATGACTGCTTAGAGTAGCAAATTTCTCCTTTTGAACCAGGACACATCATGAGGATGTAATAGCATTTGTCATCAACTTCTCATCAAAAGTAGTGATTTCCAGTCAAGTTTGACAGGGGAAAAATATAATTTAAAATATTTAAACATAATAAGGCAAAAACCATTGTTTATATCTCTGAATCTAGTCATACAAACAAACACAAAAAAGTAAAAATAATAAATTCTTGTAGGTTTAAATCTCTGAGTGACAGAGGAGTGCAAAAACCTCTCTGATGCTCAGGGGTTTTGCCACTTTTAGTAGTGCAGTTATTAGATTGGAGACAGTGCTTGCAGCAGTGGAAGAGAGAGGTGCATGATATTTATAACACATTTATAACATTATAGTCTTTAAAGGGGTGCTTTAAAAAAAAGAAAAAAAGACTTCTTATCTTCTTGCTTTCTTGTGCTGTAGACAAACAACTAGTTTACTAACACTGAAACATAAATTACCCTCATCAGCAAATGACTGGTTTTGCTTTCCCATCAAATCCATGCAAAAATCAGACCTATTTTTTTAACAGAAAAACCTTGTGGAGGCATTATTTTCTTTGTAATGCTTAATTAGCCTATGGAAAGAAGATTTTTTTCTGTTTTACCAGGAGACTTTGATGCTTGTATTACTCTTTCTAGAGGACTTATATTTCACTGGCGGTATAATATTATCTCTTAGAATGGAATCACTGTTATCCTATCCATGAAGTTACTATAAGAGTGCATGTTTATTCATTTTAACTAGAAATCTGTTGGGACAATTCACTGAAAGTTCCACAAAATTAAGGTAGTTTATTTTGTTCATTTATAGGTGTCTAAAGAGATGTTAATATATAAATGATGTACTAATGTATTACATTTTTTCAACATAGTTTTCAAATACATCAAGTGTTGCATAAAGGGGCAAAGATTTTACAGTAATTTATATTCATCGTAGTGGCCAGTGTGTTCCTGATGCTCCAATTGATGTTCAATGTCCCTTGTGCTTTCCATAGACATTAATTTTTTGCCTTCGTGTTAGGCCATTTTACAAGGTTATCAGTATTTCAACCCATGCTAGAGGAGGACTAAAATAGAC
The DNA here is from genome assembly GCA_036785705.1 of Acanthornis magna. NCBI lineage: Eukaryota > Metazoa > Chordata > Aves > Passeriformes > Acanthizidae > Acanthornis > Acanthornis magna. The sequence continues at coordinate 30,430 of JAWUZG010000060.1, read as the reverse complement.
ACTGGTTGCAAAGGGTGCCAGGGAGTTTCTGTATAATGTATGCATCATCCAGCAAATTTAGCCCTGGGATATACCTGTACTACACCATTTGGCTAAAGGGCAATTTCCATTCTAGTGTTTTTATTTTTAACTTTTTACAAAAACTTGGTTAAATATAAGTATTTCATGAAGTAATGCCTGGAGGTTCCTGTCAGTCTTTATTGTGTCACCTTATAAGGCTGAAATAATTTTCTGAGTTAAGACTTAGTGTTCTTTTCGATAAGCTTCACCTTCTGTTTTGAAACAGTCAGACTGAAAATAAATAGATGCAGTTGTTGAATTTTCAGATCTCTCACAATTTTATCATGCAAAATAACAAAGAATATTCAAATCCATGCTTCTCTTACTTATTCATTACCTTTCATACACTGATGAATGATTTAATTATGAAGTTTCAAAATATTTTCTGACCTCTACTGAGAATATGACTGATCAGTGATTGCATAAGTTCTTAACATACTTTGAAATACTCTGTTTTCTACCTGAAATATTCTGTGATGACATTTGTCAAGTGATCCCTTTACTCTCATGTGTTATGGGGTTTGGGATAACAAATTAATATTTACTTTAAATCTTACTACTTAATTGCCTTTCATTGTCATTTTTTGCATGTTTTGCAACAAGGTCTAACTTCTAAAAGATAATTAATATGGCACAGTTTTACCCTTGGATTTACTGGTACCACAAATAACTTTATGTAAAACCCTAATTACTTGATCATCTAGTAAAAAATAGAAGTACAAAAAGGTGTTCAGGGCTAACTTGGATGGGGCTTTGAGCATCCTGCTCTAGTGGAAGGTGTCCCTGCCCATGGCAGGGGGTTTGGAACTGGATGATCCTTATGATTCCTTCCAATCCAAACCATTCTGTGACTCAATACACAGTCTAAGAAACAATTATTTTCACTTTTTCTGGAAAGCAAAGTCTACCTGCAGTATTGATAACAAAGTCAAACCTGTGCTAAAGTCACATTCTTTCCCCTCAGAGGAGATTCGTTCCTGTATGTCTTTTGCAATTAAGTAGCAAATACAAATTTATAAAACATAAATCTACTTCTGAGTTTCTTTCCCACAGATACCTTTCTGTAATCATCTTCTCTGCATTGTTCCCTCTTAAAATCCTCTAAGGGTTCCTCAGCTCTGCTGCCACAAAGATTACTATCTTTACAGATGCATTAAGCAGTAGTTGATTGACAGTGTAATCCACATTTTTAGGTGATTGGGTGGCAGTGTTCAGGAGTATGTCTGTTCGACAGAGATCAGTGATAAATCTCATATTTTCAATCTTGATATTTAGCCTGGGAAATTGACTCTGCTTCTTCTGTACCCAAGGGTACATTTTTAAACTTGGTTCAAATTTTGAGGAAGGCTTGTTAATCACTTTGAGCTCCCCCTGTGAGTATCGTCATAAGAGGCTTTTGGATTTCAGGGTTTTGCTTGATTTGTTATGTTAACTATGTATAAAAAGTGAATAGTAATTTGCATTATCATCACTTTATTAAAAAAAGAATCCTACTTTATTCCTTTATTCCTTGCAATGGGACAAATCTAACTATATTATGAATATATCCTTGTCTGTAACTTGTACATCAGCAAGATATATTAGTGTCAGGGATGACTACGGTGTATCCTACAGTTATGTGTGTTAAGAACTTCTTCCTCACACATGTTGGTGATCATGGTTGGTATAGATGGCTTAATAAAGTAACTAAACACCCCATATTATGCTATGAAAATATTTGAAATAAAAAAATGTTTTTCTAACCAGAAAAGTCAAACATTTAAATTTTGTAGGCAGATATACAAGATATACAACTGAAAAAAAGCCAAATTCTGCACCTGGAAAAGAGTAATGCTCTTTTCAGTGTTCATGAAGCTTCGCCTTGAATCCTGTGTGCAGTTCTGGACCCCACAATTTAAGAAGGATGTTTAGGTAGCCAAATGTGTCCAGAGTAGGGCAAGAAAGCTGGTGAAAGTATTAGAAAGAATGTATTATGAGAAGTGGCTGAGGACTCTGTCTAGTTTGGAGAAAATGAGGCTGAGACATGACCTTATTGCTCTCTGCAGTTTCCTGAGGAGGGGAAGTGGTGGAGGCGGTTAGTATTTCTTCCTGGTATCCAGTGATAGGACACATGGGAATGATTTAAAGTTGCATCAGGGCAGGTTTAGGCTGGACATTAGGAAGCATTTCTCTAAGAAGAGATTGGTCAGACACTGGAACAGGCTTCCTGTAGGTGTAGTTGTTGTCCTAAGCTTGCCAATGTTTAATAGGCAATTACATAATGCCCTTAATAACATGCTTTAACTTTTGGTCAGCCCCAAAGTGGTCAGGCAGTTGGGCTGAATGTTTGTTGTGAGTGCCTTTCAGCTGAGATATTCTGCTCTGTTCTAGTTGTAGTGGGGCTCTTTTTTTCCCTGAGGGCAACCACTGGCTTGGACAGGGAATAAATCCAGGCTTTATAGCCTTGAAGTTCAAGTTGGGTGAACTAAGGTTAGGTATGAAAGAACCAGAGAACATGTATATGTACCCAAAGGTGTAGAACTTCCTTCAGTTCAAGAATAGTTGAAAAAATAATCTAAAAATAAACATAAACCTGGAAAAATAAATATGTGTCTCAAGTCCAATCCATGCTTACATTGACTCTTCTAATGTTCGTCTTGATTCGCTTTACACCCATGCAAATTTCCCTACATTGTGCTCAGTTATGGCTGATTTAAGATCAATTAAGGCTTTTGTCATGTATCTTTTTGATCAGATTTTAAACAGGTATTCTCATCTAAAATCATGTAAATATGAAAACTCACATAGACAGTGAAAGAAAATGGGAATGATTTTTGTGCTGCTGACCTTGCTGCTTCCATTACACATTCAAGAGTGCCCAGAAGTCTTATGAGTCCTCTATGTGTAAATGTCACAATTGCTGTAGGCATTTTAAGTGAGTTAATCCTATTCATAATGGTTTCTGAAGCCACGTGGTTGTTCAGAAAGGAGAAAGATACCAGAGCTGTGTAAATTATAGCAAAGCAGAGAAAAAACAGAGTAGTGAGTCTCTTTCAAGCTTGGCAGGCAATACTACTGATTGGGCAATCATTTCGCAATGCCTTCACCAATTTTCTGAAGCTGTAACTTATCACGGTGGCATTGATTTTCAGATGTGCTTTTTGGTGTCTTAAGTCAGGTATCCCCTTTCCAGCTGTGACTGGTTCCTTATGGTTCAAAAGAAGGTGAACTGCTATGATTTAAACAGCTTTGATATCTTTCCTCTGTCTGAACAACAGACAGGAAACTGAGCAGGAACAGCTGCACCAGAATCACCAGCAAAAAAAGGGAGGCTTTTAAAAGCAGTGCAAAGACTTAAATGAAAAGAAATGTGTTGACTTGGCGGTTTTGCTGCTTTCCTGAAGCAGTGACAATTCAATGAAAGTAGAATAATATTGAGAAGACAAGTATTTAATTAAAATGTTATGTTAAGCTTTAGTTAACATTAACATTAATTTTTATAGGCAGATCTAGCAACACATAAGCTTTATGAGTTCGTATAAGTGTAATATAGCTCAGACTGAGTGAAATCTCTAGACTTTCAGATCTGCAAACATTGTTACATGCCCTGATAGATTTCCTTTTCCAAATAAATTCTTGATATTCACAACTTCAGTGAGACAGTAATTTAAATTTTTTTTATTTTTTTTTTTTAATACTAGGGTACCAAGAAGATCCCCAAAGAGGCCAAAGTCTGCTCTTCCTGAAGCACAGTGGCACTCTTGTGGTGCACAATCCTCACTAAGGATCTCAGTTTCCACCACTTCATGGTCCCTGCAGGCCTCGCTGCCCTCGAGTTTCAGAGTTGATTTGGTGGTGAGACCATGGTCCAGCATAGCACCTCTTTTCATTGGCTGCTCTATCAGAAGGAAGTTGTTATCCATGTATTCCAGGATCCTTGAGGGTTGCGTGTACCCTGCTCTGGTGTCCCTCCAACAGATATTGGGGTGGTTGAAGTCCCCCATGGGCTTGTGACCATGAGGCTGCTCCATCTATGGAGGCCTCATCCTCTCAATCTTGCTGGCTGGGCAGCCTGTAACAGACCCCACTATAATGTCACCATTCCCTGCCCTCCCTTTAATCCTGACCCATTAGCTCTATCAGGCTTTCATCCATGGCCAGGAGGAGCCCCATTCACTCCAGCTGGCGACTGACATACAGGGCAGCACAGGTGTCTCATTTTGCCTGCCTGTCCTTCCCAAAGAGCCAGTGCCCTTCCATTCCAACATTCCATAGCAGCCATCTCCCCCCACCTGGGAGGCCAAAAAGATCACAGCTCTGCAGGTGAGAAAACACCTCTAACTCCTCCAGTTTATTCCCCACGCTGTATGCATTTGCATGGAGGCATTTAGGTTTGGCCCCCAGGGAAGGTGACTTACTGGCGGGAATGGCTGGAATTCCTTTGTGATGCTCTTCAGGTGCTCTCCTACACAGCTGCCATCCCACTCCAGGTCCTGGGCCTCTCTTGCAGTGGCATCAGACGGGGAGGAGTGGGATGGGTGGAGTTTGCTCTCCCCTGGCACCTTTAGTTTAAAGCCCTCTTGACAAGCTTGGCAAGCCTGTGACTAAAGATATTCAGAGATAATAGTGAAAGACAATAATACGAAGGTTGTAGTGATATGAATGAAGACGATAACACCCTCATGAATAAGTAAAGAGTTCATATTCCCAGACTGCTAATATGACTTTACATACAGGTTACAGTACCTTTGGTCTGGAGAGCTGGCTGTAAGGCTTTTCAACCTTAAATTTTAAATTCTGTGCCTGATGTGATTTTATCACAACACACTATTTTAACTAGGCCCACTGGATTCATGGAATTGGCTTGCTTTGAAGGCTGGGAACATCACAATTTTTTACAGCACAAGTTAGGAAATTACAGCACTCTCATTTAAACTCAATTTTTTTGTATAGCAGATGAGCATTAGTAGCCTCTATATTCATTCTTTCTCTTGGCTACACAGTTTGCTAAGGGCCTTGGGGAATTGTCTGTAGTAACTCTCAAAGCTCTTTCTAGTCAGTATTCAGCAAACCAGTTACTCCCTATTTAAGCTCCTGTTTCATCACTTTTTTGCTACACTACATGTTTTCTTAGACTCACTTGTTTGTACTTAATTGCTGGTTTCGGCAAATGCTCCACAAATAATTCCTCTCACCTCCCCCAGAGCCGTTAATTAGTTACCCTTTCATACAATTTCTAAATTAATTGCAGCACACTTGCTAATTGTCCCTATGTCAATGGTTACATGTTTTGTTTCAGCAACATATCTTTCTCAAATACCTAACAATAATACAAAATACATGAATCAAAGTGTGTGTTTTCCCCAGTGTTGGCATTATTATTAACTCAATTCTTCCATGCTGATGTAACTCTACCTCAAGGATAGCATATTAGCCTAGGGGAGCAGTTCTGCCTCTGAACTGTTCATCCATGGGGTTATTTATGAATATGAACAGAGCAGAACTGAAACTTTCTAAGGTCAAAATAATTTTGCATCTCCCTTCTGTGGTAATTCACTGGGACGCTTTTCCCTTAGTACCATTTCTTAGCATTTTTTCATTGCCTCAACATTGTTTAGTAACATTTCCTTTTTGTTTTTTACTTTTTTTCTGTGCCTCCATTTTTGTGATATCATTAACAACTGTGCAATAAAAGTGTAAAAGGCTGCCACTGCCATATAGAGACCAGAAGGAGTAAACATCTGTTCTTGCCATCTCTACAAGTGCTGAATTTTCCTGGATGCTTGTTTTCAGTATTTATTTGCTACTACACTTTCCTTTAAACTCAGATCTTTCACTGAGATTTTATGACTGGCCACATTTTGTCTCTGGTATTATGCTTTATTCAAAAGCCTGCATTTTCTTTCAATAAATGTACTCGGTGCCACTAAATGCCTGTAGCTTCGTTTTCTTCAATAGCCCTGTGAATAGCTTACATCTTTTAAGCCTGTCAACCCGATTACCACATTTTTGCCACATAACATCTGAGACAAAGCTGATCAATGGAATAACGGTAACTGCACTGCAGCCTGTGAGGAGGATTTGCAGCTTGGCCTCCATAAGGTTGTCATCATCAATAGCAAGGGAATGGTTGCACAGCTGATTCGCAGCACTTCACAACGTGTTAATTATATCTGTAACATAGCTGCTAGGCAGCCAGATTTTCAACCCTCCTGGACAGTGCTCATGTAGCAGTTCAAAATATTGTAATTAAATCAAGACGCAATGTCTAACGCATATATACAAATTTAACATGATTCCACATTCTGTTTTTAGGTTATATAAGCCATCTGAATGTCAAACTACTGTTCCAAAATTCTCCCTTCTCTTATTCTGTGTGGTTCTATTCGGCATTTGACAGTCATGTTTCAAGAGGCAGATCCCAAAATCCATTCCTGTATCAGTCGTCCTCACAAACAAATTACATTGGAGATACAATTTTCAACATAAACCTTCAACAGTCATAACTTATAAAGAAAAAAAAGCAATAAAATTGTTTTATATAGTTTTATTGAAACAAATAGCAATTAAACACCCTGATTCAGAAATGGCTACAAATATAATTTGGCATAGAAGCAGATGAGAAGATTTATATAATTGCATTTTAATATAAATCTTTAACCTCCTTGGCTACGTTTAAACTGTTTCTTATGAATTTGCTTTACAATTGCTTCTCTCTGAGGGGGATTTTTTTTTGTCCAAATACTGATATTTGGCTAACTCTGTATCCAGACCTGTGTTTTATGACTGCTTGCCAAACCATAAACGTGAATTACAAGGAACAGAAAACTTCAGAAATAATTGAACCCAGAAACTAGCAGCACTAAGAAACAGGGATTGGATTAGATGTTTGAGACAGAGCTCAGGCTACCAGTAGCGCTTCATCTGAAAAGCCTTTCCACATGCTTTGGCTAGTGAGTGAAGTGCATGTTTGGGTGGAAGAAAATGCAGCCCCAGGAATAGTTCAGGAATGGCTGAATCATGCATTTATTGTCCTGTGGTTGGATAGGTATAAAAGAGAAGAGCGGTGACACTTGGTTTTCCCAGCAGAAAATAACAATAGCAAAAGTGGGGCACAATACCATGAGAGGAAAACAATAAATAGATCATTCCTTTACATGCAGATGCTGTTTGGCTGAAGCAAGCCCTGGTGAAAGGATTCAAGATACAAGGTTTGCAAGAGCTGGTCAAGGATTAGGATGACCAGAATAAAAGTAGGTGTCTCCACTTTATTACAGAGTTTAAGCCTAAAAGAGGTGGCTAACATATCTTATGTTCCTGACTGGAAACATTGCATGTTGTCACTGAGTGCCCTCAGATTCCTATTCATTGCATTCATAAAACATTTCTCTGTTCTCTCTAAAAGAGAACAGGTCAGGAAATAGATATTGCATCTATTGCACTGTATAAATAACTCCATGAATGAGTTCTCTTGATTGACATTTTCTCAACTGAATAGTTGAACTACTGCTGACAATAATTTATGAGGAAGAAATTATTCTAAATTTGTTTATGAAAAGTATTTGTTAGTCAATTGGAATAATGAAAAAGCTTCTAGACACTGTAAAGAAGCTAAATTTCTATATAATCTGATTGTCATTAATAATTTGATTTGCTCTAGTTGTTTAGCTGTATTTGCTAAACTACTAAACATTATGCACATTATTATAATGTACTTATATCTATGCTTATAAAGGAGAGGGTCCTCATTTTTGTGCTAGCCATACAGACGGAGAGGCAATTAAGACAGGTATTACATGGTACTTTAACTTGTAGTATAATTGGGATTGTATTTATAGCACATTATTAACTCCACAATTGCTAGGTTTTATGGCTCATATTCTACCTTATAACAATTACACTATTACAGAGTAATTACATGAATTAATTTATTTGCACACCACAATACCAGATTTACTTTGGGATTACATAATATACAAAATCTAACTCAAACTTTTAACTGTTTCAAATTATATTCTCTATTGGAGTGGCTCAGATCTAACCCTTACTCTTGACTACAACAGAAAGATTTAGATATAAATATAGATAATCTATAGATACAGATATAGAGATGTGGATAAATATATATAAATTCCTCAGCTCCATCCACACCACCCAATTGCATGCACAGAAGGAATTGTGTGCCAGAGAGCAGCCTTTCCATTCTGGGAATGTTCTGAATGGGTGAGGTGAAATCTATGACATTTGACAACCAAGGATTTGTACCACAGACTTTTTCCCATCCCTTCATACTATTTAAAACTAATTTACGGAATAATTTCCAGTTTCTGAAAAGACTCAAATCAAGAAATTGGAAAACTTAAGGAAAGGAAATGTCTATGAAGTTTTTCACCTACTGATAATCACCTTGATACTCCCCTAGGAAAACAGTGACCAAAAGTTATTGCTGTCTGTGAATTCTCAGAGGGCCTGTCTGGAATGAGTTAGTGCTCAGCCATGTTCCCAGCGGGCACCCTTAATCATCATTACTGCTGTCTGCTTGCATATTTTGAGCAAGAATGTGAAAATCTAAATAAAAATTTAAGATATAGTGATATTTTGAACTAAAATTTCATGATGAAGTCTCATACCTTTTTTGAACAGAATTTTTTGAGGATTTTTTTGTGAGGTTACCACAAAGGCAGTGACTTTTCTCTTGACTGTTAGGTCACGAAGAGACAACTTTTGCCCATTTCTCTACAGCAGAATGGTTTATCTCTTCAATACTTATCTGAGGGAGCATCTCAAGGGCTGAGAGTGTAATTGAGATTCTAAGCTCACTCAAGCTTCTACCTTTGGGGACAGGAGCATAATTTTCTTCCCTTCTTTCCTCTCCACACTCTATAAGTTTGCTACCGAAACTTATACTCACCTTTTCTTCTGCTAATGCAGTTTCTAGCCCACTCTGAAGACTGCTTTTGCTTTTGAAGTGCACGTTGTCCCTTAATTTCTCTCAGTGTTAGTGGTCTTTTCAGCTTCTCAAGTTTCCATTTTTATTTTGAGAGAATTCTGCTTTTCCTGTAGCTGATGATAAAAACTGTCTCTATGTCTGTCAAAATATTATACAGTTTAATAATTTTATCTGAGTTCTTTGTAATGATAATAAATCTGATTTTTCTAGCCTCTTTTCAAGTAGTAGCTATAACCTCCAAGATAATTCATCAGCCTTTTCTCATGTACAGTTTCCAGGTTATTGGTCTGCTTTCTTTAACAAGGTGTCCAGATTTAGGTACAATACTCCAGGTAAGGTATCACTAGTTTTGTGCATGGAGTGCCATTGTCTAAAGGCAATAGTATGTGCTTTTCTCCTTTATTTTTGCTACAGTCTTTTCAGGTATTCTGTTCATCTTCTTTTAATTGCCTCCAAATTTGGATCTGATGGCTTTACAAATCACATCATAAATCCTGACAACACTGGCAAATCCCAAAACGATACAAGAAGTCAGACACTTCCCGTTCCTGACAGAGTTATTTATCAGTGCAGATCAGCTCTGCTTTGCATTGACAAAAGTCTTGCTTTGTGTGTGCACTGTGACCAGTGCTGTGTGGTGTTTTCAAATGTCCAGTGTCCTGGGCTGATATGTGTGGAAACTCACTTGATTGTAGCAAAAAAAAAAAAGCCATAACAATTTTGTGGTAAAAATTATATTCCAACAATATTTTTTAGTTTTCTATCAAATGTTCTTTTGTTTTTTAGCTAATATGTTAAAATTTTTTAGTAGATCTGACTGCTCTTAAGACAAGCAGAAGGGAGAACCTTCTCAAACTTATATGGCCATATAAGAGCTGCTGAGAATTGGATCTCACCACAGTTTTCCCTTTGCATGTGTGCTGTTTGATTAAGAGAACTGCAGCTACATGGTATCACAGAGGATAAACCACACCTCTAAATTAAAATGTAATGTTTTGCTGTCAAGATTTTAGGAGGCAAGAAGCTTTTAACACCCAATCAACCCCTATGAGCCATACTTGGCTACAAAGAAGGCCACCAAAAACCAAGAGGATGTTTTTAAACACAATTAAGTTCCTAAGTCTCTTAGCAGAACCTTGTGCTCTAAATCACAGAAGAGGTTACTTAAAATTTATTTTCTTTTCCCAGAGAAATACTTTGGTCTCCATTGTTTTATTTGGCATGGACCATAATGGGTGTAACATTGTTCCATACTTTCTGGAAGATCTTGTCCCTTTTTCTTGCTGCACTTCAAAACAGTTCCTTAATTATAAAAACCTTTTTTTTTTTTTTTTCTTAATTTTATCTTCAGATGTGTAACACAGTCTTAGATTAGGATATTGTATTTGAATGTATAAACTTGGGTATTTTACCTTATTAATATAACCAATTTACCAAAACTTCCTAGTTTAAAAGCTTACTCATTCCAATAATTCCTTATAACTTAAGCTTTCGGGTCTGTTGCAATTTTGCATCCACTGAGAGTATCCCTGGTATCCACCTGCATTTTGTGTTCCCTGAATGTATCAGCTAATTCTCAAAGGACTTCTCAAAGTTGATTCAAATGACAGTGATAAAAAAAAAATTAAAATTCTTAGAGAGTATTGATTATTAACCACCTTATTTCAGGCTCTCAGATGAGCTGTTATTTATGCCTACAGATGTGTGTCCTCTGCAAACCACTTCAAAGGAGTTAAAGATAATAAATGCAAATATCTGCATTCTTCCCAGCTTCAAATACCTCAAATATGATGGCACTATCAGTACACTGAATGAATATGTTTCTCTGGAAGGGATGCAATAAAGTCAAAACTCCTCTATTTCTATAAGTTGGAGATGAATTTAATTTTTTTTTCTTCAGTGACTACTGAATATTTTTGCTTTGATAATGGAATGCCATATTTTGCTTGAGCATTTTTTTTATTTTATGTGTTTTTGTACATTTTATATAATATATGCATTCAGTTTTGACTTGAGTGGGATTGATGCAATATTCTAGGCTATAAATGTTCAAGAACTTACTTAACAATGCTGTTATAAAATACCTTGGCAAAAATTTACTCATTGCGGAAAGGCTAAGTGTTATGATAATGTTATATATGTCTAGGAGTGTGGTTTAGCTTGACTGATTAACTCCACCAAACTCCAGTTGCTCATTTGAAATCATCTTATGTCAGGAAACAAAAACTTAGAAAGTTCTGTAGCTGAAAACTGATTATGAGCCAACTAAAAATAAAATAAAAATATTGAAATTAAAAAGCCCTAGATTAATATACATTGGAAATATAAAAGAGATTGAGTGTTTTTTCTTGGTAAAGGAGTAAAAGAAATAAATCAGAACCTGTCATTTAATCAAATTAAAGTGTGCAGAGAGGCATACAGAGAAAGATAGCTACAGAGTGGAAAGACTGAGACCTAGGAACAAGAGTCATATATCTTTGGATAATTCAAGATGCAATACCATTACATTACCTATGAATAGTGGTTATTATCAACTGTATGAATATGCCCACTGTCTTGTTAAATTTAAAGGGAATATAATGAATGTCTTGCATTTCACCTTAAGAAAGAGAAAAAAATAGCCTGTATTACACTAACGTTAGAATGAAATAGTGCTGAGAGAGATTTGGTTTTCAGTAAATATTTAGTCAATAGGAAACTGATCATTTGCAATATTTATTGTGAGACATATGTAATAGATGCCAAAAGATGCCAGGAAGTGGGCAGAGATCTGCAAATTTCTTTTATTGGTTTACTCTGCTGGCAAATCTGGCAGATACCTTGGAGATGTATCATTTTACTCCTTCCTAATTGGTGTTTTTCATTCATCACATTATACAGCTGTGCAGTTGTGTCCCTATTGACGCCAGGAAACTGATTAAACCAGCTGGTTTATGGTTTCTACTGGCTGTAGCTGAGTATTTTCTGTTCTGTAACATATGGCACCTTAGGGCAGTGCGTTTACATGGAGCTTGGGAAACAGGGCTGCATTCATGGTGTCTTCATTTGCTGAAGAATATCTTTGTCCTGACTGGCTGGGAAACTCATGTTTAAGGCTCTTATTTACAGTGATTTTCTGTATTGTTTGCTAAAGTTATTTAGTGTCCTGTTGATAGCTCTTTGCTGACATCCTTTGTCTTACAATTCTGCTGAAATAAACCAGTGCTGGATAACTCTCATGTATGTTCTGTTCTTACATTTCACATTTTTGCCATGAAAAAGATTATTAGAACCCAGATGTATTTCTGGTCTGTGGTCCCTCCCATTTTCTTAATGAAAAAGGTACAAAAAGAATATTTTAGTGTTTCTTTTTCCTGGTGTGGCAGCATAATTATGCTCATATCTTGGACTTTCTCCCTCCATCCATTATTCTTAGATTTCTGTTTTAAACAGGATTCTACAATATTGTCTTTTCTATCATATTCATTAGAATTCTATGATTTTTTAATATTTAATTTCCTTTATATATTAATAAGGACTGTTTGCTACTTGATATCTTAGAAATTTATTGCTATACTTACTGCAGACAATATTCTTATTTATCTAGAGTACATTTTTCTTCTGCATTTCTAGAACATTCAGGTTGTTTTAGTTCTTCTTTGCTTCTACATCTATGCTCTCAAATTTGCAATAATCCTAGGCTATTTTCTCTTATATGTCAAAGAAATTGTAACTAATTTTGTTAATACAAGTAGCAGTATATGACTCATGTGTTTCATTGTCCACTGTATTATGACTAGCTGAATAAATGATTTTTTTTCCCTGTAATATATATTTTATTTTACAACCATTATTCTCGTTTGGGTTCTTTTGACTTACAATTAATTCCCAGCATGACAAATTCTACAGCTTAGATATATATAGCTGCAATTATGAATATTCATAAGGGACCCTTCATTTGTGGTTTCTCTAGGGATTCTTGTCTTACTGATTTACCTTCTCTAAACTATAAAATAAGCTATAAACCTTATTACTTCTTCTCCTTAACAATCCCTTATACAGGATGATATATCCTTCAACATTTGTCTGTATTGATTTTCATTTCCCCATTATATTTCAGTTAAACCTTTTTACACTCCACTTCTATTCACTAGTTTGGTTTTTAACAATTACTTAGCACTGTCACGATCACTTTATCACACTGGATGGAATTGCTTTTGTCTGGGAGTGCAAACTTAGGTCTCAGCTGCAGGCTACATATCCATCAGCTGGAAAATTCATACAAGTAACAAAACTCCAACAGGTATTCCTCAGAGAATTCTCTTTTACTTGTTTCAAAATTAAGTTTACATCATTGATTGAATTTGAAAAACTAATTTTTTGGCTCAAAATATCTTCAGATAGCGACACAACTATACAGAGGCCCAAAATACCTGTGCTACTCTCCCCTCGCAGGAGCACTGCTGGCTTTTTGCACAGAGAACAGAAAATTTTTCTGTTGAACTGGCAAAAGCTGTTGAATTTCCCTCTTGGAAACTTAACATGCTAACAAAGTGTTAAATCTCTTTGCAACTTCCCATACTTACCCTTGTGAACAGTTCTGCATACCTTGTTAGTTTCTATTGTCTGAGGAAAGAAATCTGTCCTCTGCTGTGTATATTTGATATTTGACAAGTTCTCTTTCCTAAAGTATTTCACTTTGTACCCAAACATTTATTGGTCTTTAGATCCTTGTTTTGTGCAGTTTGGGTGATGCGTGAGTTTTCTTCCCTAAGAAGGACATATATGTTTTTAGAAATATCCTGCTTTTAACACTGGGCATTTCTCTGATCTGAGGAGGTCATGGGAATGTTTGATTAAAATACTACATTTTTATAGAATGAATTGGTTCACTGATGTTACTGAAAGACAAAATCACTGTTATCTAACAAGGCTGTAAAAATTTAATCTCAGTGACTCAATAGTTGCCCTTTCTTCCCACTTGATATCTTTGTATTGAAAATAGATGTTATGCTGTTCACCAGCAAAGAAGATGAAACGGCTTTCCTTAAAGCCAAAGAAGATGTGAGATATTATCACATATCTGTTAGCTTTTCTACCAGCCTCATTTTGTTTTGTAGCAATAGGATGGGAGTACTTTCTGAGGGAGAACAATAATTGTTAAAAATGGTTCACAATTCTTCAAGCTGACTGTCCATTTCTTTGAACAAAATGGTTGAAATTCTTTTCACTAATGACTGAGTCACTCTTAGTACCTTGCAGGTAAAACTGTTATTTGATTCATGTAACTAAGAATAGCCAACAGAATTAGCCTTTAGGAGTTGTTCCAGTGCTATTACTCATTCAGGTGGTCATGGTGACTTCAAAGGGGCTACACTGGCCTCTGCATTATTCAGCAAGGTCTGCAAGACCGAGCCTTTAAACTTTTGCTGCAATACACTCAAGAGGTTTTTAAAAGATATTTTAATTATAAGGTTGAACAGAATTGTCTGTATTAGACATTTGACTCCAGAATAACTTTACGGGGTAGACAAGAATGAAACATAGTGGCTGTTATCTCTCACTTTTACTGGCAGAAAAAATAAAATGGCTTGCCCAGAGCAGGATAGGTGACGAGATTTGGAGGAATAATTAAAACAAAGGAATTGCTGCTTCATGTTTCTACATTTAGTGCAGACACATATGTGTCTGTTTATAATTCTTTTTGGTCTTAGATTTTAACGTATAGGTATTATATGAAGATTGATTTAAGCTTTTTGCAATGAAGTCAATTAGTAGTATCACTCACTACCTCTGTCTTCCCTTTCAGTTTTCCTTTTAGTCACAAGTTTTCATTCTGACAAGAAATTAATTTCTATCGTGGCTAAAAATTAATCATTTAAACAGTGAATTCCTTAGAACTTTTTTTTTGCCATGAACTTTCCTGAAATTGTACAGACAAAAATATTCACTCGAATCTGGATTATTTCTCTTTAGTGAATCTGATAGAAAATAGATTTTTACACCACTGTATTTGGACTAATCTTTTTTATTCTTGTTCTGTATAAAATAATTTTTCATTGAATTCTTTTCGTTGAATGAATATTGATGATCATTAATTATTAGAATAATATTTTTATTGCTCTTGTAAACTTTTATTGGCAGCAGTTTATCAAAATGTTGAAGGTGTTCTGAATTTTATTTTATTCATCTGAATAAATGAGCTTGGTAAGTATTTGTTGGTTGGTCTGGGGTATATAGACAGAGGTGTAAATACTGCCTTGTCACACAGTCTTGGATAAAACATCTGTGTGTTTGAAGTGTAATACTCACATGTGTATGACAGCATCTGACTTTTGCACTGATCCATTGAGACTTTTGCTGCCATCAACTTTGGATGGGGCAAAAAAGAATCTCTGCCAAGTAGAGTCATGGCACAATCCTCTGTGATTGAAGCAGCTGTGCTCTGTTTCCTGCCAAACAGCAGAAAACTTTCAGTGAATCCTAGTTCTTTCCAACTTCTAATTGACCGAATAAATTCACACTGTGAAAGCATCACTAGTGATATTGGCAACCAAAGACTTTATGCAGACACATATATTCTTCTCTCTAACATGAGACAGTAAAAATATTTTCTAACATTTTCTTCCCTCCGTACCTGTGACCTAGCAGCCGTACAAAATGTTTTCTTTTGTTATGGATGTACTTAACATAATTTTATGTAATTTAAAGGGTTTTTTATTATTATATTCTCTAAATAACTTGTAATTTTATTCCATAAGGGGTAAGAACAAGAATGTTCTATTTTCCACCTCTTTTGTAGCGCCTTTGAGTAAAGTTCTACTTGATGCAAGAGTGTAGCACAGCTCTAACAAAAAAGCTCTTATGTTTATACCAGCGAGTGGCTCTTTTCATAATATATCACAGTCTCATTTTCCACTGCTTGTAGTGATATTTGGTACCAAATTGATCAAATGTCAGTTCCCCACTTGAAAGCTTTAGATAGCACATCTTCAGCATTAGAGAAAGTGCTTTTTTGCTCAGTCCCATCTGTATCTGTTGGAGCATTCAGAAAGAGCGCAAACTAAATGACAGCTCTTTTCAGCTGAAATGGACTCACAAAGTAGAGCAAATTGAATGTTTGCTCCCAGCAGATAGCCTCTCATTGCTCTGTATTCTCTGGCTTTTTGCGCAGGGAAAACCAAGAGCAAAGAATTTCTACTATATCTTATCCACATCTGCATTCTAAATTCACATGGGCTTAATTTGGTAGAATAAATTTTGAGTTTGAAAAAAAAAATGTACAAAGATTTAGCATTCATTAAATGATGAGTTTTCTCTATAATGACATAGTTCACAGTTTATTCTGAAACAATGTTTCTAGGTCATGTGTGCTCTTTTTTTACCCCCTTGAATAAATGTATGATTACACCAAGAATACACTGAAAAAAGGAAATTCTGTTTCACCTTACAAAGACTGTAAGGAACTGTATGTTGTCCTGTGACCTAGAAAGTAAGGAGAGTTAGAATAGCAGATCCTACAATGAATAGCAGATCATACAATACATCATAGCAAAAGTTGTCATACTACAGATGCTGGCAAAGTTTTTAAACAAGCAAGGATAATTCAGAACAAATGTTTTTGGGTTTTTTCCTGCTTAGGGAAATTTCCAACACATTTAAATTGCACTAAATACAGTATGAGCTACATCTCAATAAGAGAAATTATAAGTAGAATTACTACTGATAATCAAATCATTTATTATTAATAAACAAATTAGTATTGAGGAGTTAAAAAGAGCTTTTAAAAATAAATAAGAAGATTATAAGAAGATATTTGAAGAGGAAAAAAAATTTTCAAATAAACAGCTTTTCATCTGTCAAGCAAGTGTTAATTCTTCAAATTAGTTTGCTGATGTTCATATTTTTTTACTCAGTCTGAAACTGCAACATATTTCACTATATTTCCTAATAGTGCAATCTGTTCAGTGAGTTTTTCTTTTCTTATGTCATGGAAAATCTAGTCAATGCCAATACAGGTAATTTAATTTGAATTTTCTTGATAAGAACAACTTTATCAGACTTGTGGACTTATTGAGAAAATATAGAAATAGATTATTTATTAAGAAACATTTGCAATGATCACTCAATTTTCTAACGGTTAATTTCCATGTTCATTTTAGAATGATTTTCTACATAAGTGTTTCATTTGCACAAAAGTTTTAGTTTGTTTATGTCTATTGGTGTTGTGGAATGGAATAATCATTAACAAGGATTGGATTAATCTTGTGTAATATGAGCTTTCTGCAGTGTGTGTCCATGCAATCAAACCTTGTCATCCTAGATTTCCTTTTCAGTCAGTGAATAGAGTCAGGCCCTTTTATGGAAGGCTGTGTGGGGCCTATATTCAGCATCTTTGGTAAGATGTTCACATCCCAAGTTCCTCTGTCAACATTTACTAAAGATTCATTGTTTATAGAGCAAACTGATAAAGATGTAATCATCTGTTTTGTGAATATCCACACTTGATGGGAAGAATTCCACCAAAGAAATGAGCAACTTTGTCACTCTCTCTCAGTCAGGGGACACTCCCTTTTCTGAGGGGTGCTCAATGGTTTTCTTTCAGAGAATTCCATGTAACATACTGACCCTGACAGGCCAACAGGCTGTGAAATGTCACCCAGTAAGTGAAGGAGAGATTTTGGGTTGTAAAATAGTTGAGACACTTAAAAAATTGTCTGGTCACAGTGTTCTGTGCTGTTGCCATATTAAATTCATCACAGACATTAGCTCTTACGTATGTAGGTGTTGCTTTCACTGGATGGGGACCGGGTGTCCCGGTGTGCTGCAGCCTCCTTGGAGGAAGCGTCCCCTCAAGAACAGCTGCTCCAGAGGCTTCAGCAATCCCCCAAGCAGCAGGGTGATTTCAGCAAGTGATTTCAGCTCCTTGTGAAGTCAGCTCTTGCAGAACCACCCGAGGGCCAACTCGGGGACTGAGAGAGGAGGGGCGGGCGCCATATGGCAGTTCCACAAGATAACCTTTATTGTTCATTAGCTCTTGTGAAGGGAAAGGCCAGGGATGGCAGTTGCACCCTGCCCAAAGGCCGAGGCACTGCTCTTTTATGGAGAAGGCAGGGGGTAGGACAGGAGTTGGTTGACCAATTGGGTACAAGGCATTACCATAGAGAAGCAGGGTACACTGGGTAGTACACTGGGAAGTCACCATGACCACAGATGGGTTCCTTATCTCTGAGTACTTTTGCCCTCAGGCCAAGGCAGTGCAGAGGGCTGAGTCAAGAGCTCACATCTCTCCATATGTAGGTGCCAAACCTAAAAGGAACCTAATCTTCATCGTCCTCCCTGGCACTATATTCTTCTAAATAGGCAAATAAAGGGTATGTCTTCTACTTCTCTCACAATCACTAATTGTTCAACTGAATCACCAGAGGGGAAAAAAAAGAACCCAGTTTAATATCTTATGAAAAATATGATTAGGAGCTGATCCAGCCTAATAACGACCTGAAAGTAAAAAGTTTGTTCTAAGATATTTAACTAAGCTCTCTCCATGATCATATTAATCTTAGAAAGCTACTTAAAAGAGGGATAAATCTTCATGTAAACATCCTTCTCTCTTTCTACTGATGAGAAAATATAAACTGCCTTTTTAACTTTTGTGTTGTGAAAGATAGGAGGAAGTATTCCAGCCAAAGAGTATTCTAGGATTTATCAGATATGAGGTGCAAGCAGCACCAGAATGGTTCACCCTGAACCTCAGGAAAACAAGTAAACCATTGCAAAAACAGTCTTAACTAAATGAGTTAACAATAAAGTTCCAATACAAAGAAAAATCCATGGGAACAGGAACAGGCTACAAAGGAAGAATTTAGAAACCCTGCCTGAGTGTGAGGAGCTGTTAGAAGGTAAGCCAGCGCTCGCAGAGTTAGCATTTGCAGCTCAAGTTGCATCAAGGACATGATCTTCTATTACTACGTTAATAGACAAATGCTAAACAAGTAAAAGATGAGCCTGGTGCTAAATGGGGCAGGTTATATAGTGAAGTAGGACTCAGGCTTATAGCAGACTGAATATAAGGTAAATTTTCCCCGTGAGGAAAGTTAAGCAACAGAAGGTGTTGAATGGAAAGATTATGCAGGCTCCCTCCTTGGAGATTTTCATGACCAACTGAAAAGCCCTGAGCAATTTGTTCTGACTTTAGATTGACCAGACCTTGAGCTTGAGGTTGGACTTAAGATCTGCTGAAATCGCTCCCAAACTGGATGATCCTGTGATCCTATAATTATCTTTTTCATAGGAAGGAAATTTTCATAATCTCTCCTTGGTGAAATGCTCTTTAAGCTGTTCAATAAGACGCAAAAGATACTGTAAAGAAAAGGGTAAATATGAGTGAAGACTGGACTCTACTATTACTCCCAGTACTGAACATTCACGCCTCTGAGGAATACATAGGTCTCTGACTGTCTCTCATTTTAAATGTCTGTCAAAAAAGCTCGATTTTGACCTCAGTGTCAAGATTTTGTTCAATTCCCAAGTGTGTTCTTCCTAACTAGTTAACTTCCCAATATAGTTCAGAAATTCTTTCCATTCACGCAGCTGTTTTTTGCTCCAAGCGCAGAGATCCTTCATCACTGATCTGCTCCTCTAAGCAAACCTTCATATATGTCTAAATAGATGAAGGGTTACAGGGGAATGGATGTAGCACTGGAGGGAAATCTAGTGATGAGCTGATGCCCTAGTGAAATTTGAAGCAAGTGAGAAAGACAGAAGTCACCTCTGTTACGCTTAGTCATGAGATAACTTTAGAAAAGCTACTGACAATAATTAGGAACGAGGCCAAGTGCCTTATCTCACACACACTGTACCAACAGTACAAAGATAAACATGTACCAATGTTTATCTTTGAAGCAAGCACCAAGATATAACACATCCTTATTTCAATAAAGCATCTTATCTGCCTGTTTTATTGTTTTTAAAAGTGGGGTAAGTCTATTTCATTCCAATTTCCCAAATTGTCAATAGATGTTAATCAGTGAGATTATGAGTCTGAAAATTTACATATTTATAGGAAAAGGGATGGTGATTAACATGGAGAGCCTTTTTTTATTGATCACATACTGCTGTCTTTTAACAATGAAAGTAAATAATGTAGACAGTATTTTAAAGTGGAAGCTTGACAAAAGTAAACAAGGGCTGACAGGGATTTGTGTTAAAGGCACATCTAACCAGAAGTCAGACCACAGTTAATAGGGTAGCTTGATTTTCAGAGGTACAGACCTTCAACAGCTCTGTCTGAAGCCAAAGAAAACTACCTGCACTTTCCACCCTTCAGAATCAGACAGTATGTATTTAACAGATTGGAAAACCTCTAAGAAGTTTAACTTCACCTACTTAATATCTATATAGCGGATTAATATATATATAACATGTAACAAGATCTTTATATCATATTGTCTAAGGACTTCACAGTCATTAATTGCATTTATTAATCTTTATAGCACTCCTGAGAAGCATGAATGTGCAATTATCCCTCCATTAAAGGGAGTGAACTGAGGCACGCACAGATTGAATTTCACCATTACAGTAAAACTCAGTGATGAAGCGAGGTACTGAACCTATGCTACACAAACTTGAGACAAACATTTTCTCGAGTATTTCTTCCCCAGGTGATCAATTATTTCCTTTAAACTCTTCTGATTATTTGAAACTGCAAATGTGTTTTTAAATAAAAACACATCAAAATATCACTGTAACATTTCTTAACTTTCAGATTTTCAGGACAGATTTCAGCTACTCAGTCTTTCACTATGGATCTTGGGTCTTCTATTTTATTATAGTAAGCTTGCTTTATGTCTGGATAAATTTATTTTTTGTTAGGTAGTTCATCTTAGTTATTTTGTTTTCTTGGTTCATATGCCACTCTTGTTTGTTAAACTTGCGCATGGTTTAAACACTCCATTGATTTTCTCCATTCAAAGGTAGACAGAGATTGACAAAGTTAAGAAGTAAGACATAAGTTTGGAGTCTACAATTGTCTGTTTGTGTGGATTGTGGACAGACACTGCCTTACTAAATGAAAAAGAACCAAAACTCTCAAGAAGCACAAATCTTACAGCTTTATTCTCTACCTCTTTCTTGTTTTGTGGTTACTATTGTTGTTGACAGCAATTACTGTGGATGTAGTACAAAATTATAACTAATTTAGATCTTTCATATTTCCCATGCTTTTGCTTTTTCTGTGTTTTCTCAAATTTGTTACTGTGTGTCACTGGAAATAGAGTGCAAAAGACTTTCTGAAAATTTGGGTGCTTAATTGAGGAGTAGAATGTAAGGGAGAATAGCCATACCCCAAAATTAGTTCAACATCCTTTTATATTTGTGCAGGTACCATCTTTAAGCATTAATTTTGACTTTCATATAACTGCACTTACACATTGAAATGAAATCGCTTTCTGGCCTTGTTTTCGAGTCTGCCCAGTTTGTTCTTTCATTATGGTCTACCCTCCCTTTCTTAATTTTCTTTTAAGTTCCATTCCATTTTTTAATGAATCCTGCTGCCTCTTCCCCTGAGCCATGCGCTTTATTTACAATATGGGGCTCAGTAGGAGCAGTGTAGCAATTGATTGGTAGTCAGTCAATAGTTCAGCAATTGGTAGGGAACTGCTGAGCACCAAATCTTTGATTTCCTCCCCACTGATGCCTTCACAGCTGGTTACCTTTTAGTGTGTCATTACAGCTAAAGGGAGATAGAAACTGGAAACTAAATATATCTGTATGTATATTACATATAGATAAAATATCATATATTTATATGTTTACCAACTTTCCATTCCAAGGAAAAAGCAGATAAAAATTTGCTTTGGCAGCACAATCACAGTCAACAAGACAGAACACAAATCACACAGAGGAAGCACATCAGATACTGAAATCCATTAACTTTAATATTGAAAAATGTCGTGAATTTTTTGCAGACCTGTTGTTCAGCAAATGCCAAGGAGCTGAAATAATGAATTTGAATCAATTCTATTAATTCTGCTATTGTTTAATTTTTTTTTAGATTTAGAATAGGAAGAATTCAAACAACCTTTCACTTCCATGTATATTGTTGGTATGATCTGCATAATACAACCTACCTTGATCCTAGGTTCAGAATTTTATGATAGTCATGTCTTTAGTAAGTTGAAAACTTTCAGTTTAGCCTCAGATTTCACCAAAAAAACCCCAAAACAGTAACTAGTGTCCTGAACTACTAAACAATCTGGCCTTGTCTGGCTGGCTGCATAAGTGAATGAGGTAGATATGAAATGCAGAATCCAGCACTTTCCCTCACTGAACTTCTCATGGTTGGTGCTTACCCAGTCCTCTGATTTGTTGAGGTCTCTCTGTAGAGCCTCCCTGCTCTGGAGGGAGTCAACAGCTCCTCCCAGTTTTGTATCGTGTGTGAACTTGCTCAATATCCCTTCCAGTCCAGGGTCCAGGTCGTTTATGAAGATGCTGAAGAGCACAGGACCAAGGATGGGGCCTTGTAGAACCCAACTGGTGACAGCACACCGGTCCAATGTCACCCCAGCCATGGAAACCCTTTGTGCCTGACCCCTGAGCCAGTTGCTCACTCATTGCAGCCTGACCTAGTGGAAGGTGTCCCTGCACATGGCAGGGGAATTGGAGCTTGATGAGCTTTAAGGTCTCTTCCAAGCCAAACCATTCTATGATTCTATGTTTGTGTATCAGAAAGCTATGAGAAAATAAACCATGACTTTTAAGTACTCAAAGATGCACCGTCTTTTACATACAGAGCTTATTGGGGGCTTTTTGGTTTTTTTTGTTAATGTTTTTTCCCACTTCTTCTCTCCTTCATGCATTTTTGGCTTGAATAGCCATTTAGCCCTGTCAAACAGTGCTGTAATTCTCAGTAACATGGTGCAGACTTTTCTCCATATATGCAAGGCCTGAAAACAGAGGTTTGTTAAGCTTGTCTTGTCTGAACTAGATCTCCCTGCACCTCTTCTTTATTTGGTTTAGCTGTGAAAGCGGTTTTTCAAATAGGCTAGTCATCAATGGCTTTTGGTTTCAGTTTTAGTTAT
The DNA here is from genome assembly GCA_036785705.1 of Acanthornis magna. Lineage (NCBI taxonomy): Eukaryota > Metazoa > Chordata > Aves > Passeriformes > Acanthizidae > Acanthornis > Acanthornis magna. Next base: position 7,384 of record JAWUZG010000060.1, on the reverse strand, counting down.
CTCTATGGTGCTACTGTAGTGGCACCTCAACCACGGAATCATAGAATCATAGAATATTAGAATGGGTTGGGTTGGACACAACCTTAAAAATTATCTAGTTCCATAATGATTTGGTATAAAGAAAGACAGGCCTGATATTATAATGGAGTCATTGAGATCCAGGAATTTACTTATAAAAGTACAGGAATGTAGGAATGGTGGGAAAAGGGGCACAGGCTTAACACTGGCAACCCCATGGATATAATCTGTTCACCAATAGTCAATTAAAGAAGTAGAGACCTGGAGGTAGACAAAGCTAGCTTTAGGGGTAAGAAAGAAATAAAAGAAATAATATCCAACACCCAAAAAACACAGTAAACGTATTAAATTCTGTTGTTACATGGGACTGCAGACCAATGGGAAGAAAACAAAGGTATAAAAACATGGTAGCAAAATGACCACAACAGGCTCTTCCACATGAAGTGAGGAATTCATCAACTCCATCATCATATTGGTCCCAGCACAGGACCACAGATGTTGACAGCCTGTTCTGATACATCCCATGGCCATTGCCAGAAGAAAATCATTTCAGTATTCAGAGAAGCAGTGGAAGGGTGAGCATAACATCAGAAAGAAAGGTAGAAAACAGGAGTATGTGTAAGAATTCAAGTTGTATTATTACTGTATTATAACTTCATAGAACTCTATAGAAGCATCCTTTCTTTCTCTGTGATAATTGAATTGCAACTAATAAAAATGCTTGGATCCGACAGATAAGATTTCAATTAGGCTAGCAATAGATTTTTGCCTTAATGTATAAGATATTATTCCTTTTTGCCCATAAAGAAAGATTTTGAGAATAAAGTTTTAATTTCAAGCTGGTTAACATTATCAAACAAAGGTCCTTTTCCCGTTTCACGGTGGCAAAACTAAAATGACTGCAGTTACATTTCACTCTAAATCTTTCTGCCTGTCCAAAAAAAAATTCATTACATCATTGGCATGGTAAAAATATCTAACAAACCATGATTGCAAATATTTCTAAGAATCTGCAGACAAGTTTCTTTTTTTGTCATATTCTACCATACTTACATGTATATATACGCAGAGACCTACCTACCTATATATGTTTGTGTATGTATCTTTAATTTCTCTTAGTATCACTTTAAAGCTACCTTTAGAAGGAAAATAAAATCAAATCAGTCAAACAAAACAAACAAACAAAAACCAAAGCAAAAAACCTAAACCAAACCAACCAACCAAACCAAAACAAAAAATAAAAAGACAATTTCAGTTGTGCACTAGAGTTAATTTTACTGAACTTATTTTCAGTGAAAACAAAACAGCGACATCTTTGACCACGAGATTTTATTTGTTCTTTAAATAATTCTTGAGGATATCTGAATATGTCTTTTCATTGCTGTCAAAACTAGTGCTTGACCTCAGTGAAACTTTGTGTGAATCTGAGTATATTCTTGGCTACTGATGTGCTGATCTTTCAAAATTGACTTCCCTATGGAAGCGGTTAAAGTAGTGTTTATATTTGTGATTACTGCTCAGGGGCAGGAGCTAATACTCACCTGGCTCATGAACAGGCCTCTGAATGCTGCTGCAAAAGCCCAGGATACTGAATACGGTGCTGGGGATGATTGTAATATCATAGCATGCAATTATGCACAGCTGCCCCGTTCCACTAAGATTCATCTAGAGTGTACCAGGAAGATGTCATTGGTGAAGCACTGTCCCAACAGGTTTTAGAGATCAAGTTTGAAAATAAAATTTCTTGGCAGGTAGAATCCTGTATGTTTAATAATGCAGGAGATATGCCTTTTCCCATATATCTACCTCTGACTCATCAGTTACCATGTATTCTGTAAAGTGTGTGATCTGTCTGTTTCACAGACAGTCCATTTGCATTTGAAAAAAGTGTGTCTTCATTGATTTATCATCTACACTTTATTGATTTATCTATCTACATCTATGTTCCACTATTCTTCTCTTTTTTTGACATATTACCAAGAAAAATTGTGATGATTCTGTGATTCTGTTTTTGGGGTTTATATATATATATATATACATATATATATAACATACCCTTGAGAGCCTAGTATTAAATTTATTTGTCAGTTGAAAAGCTGGTGAAAAATTATGTAAGAAATAGTTTCAAGGATTATTTTGTTCCCAGTGCAATAATTGTTCATAAGTCTTTGATCTGTAATGTTGCAAAAATAAAACTGTATGACTTTTGTTTCCTCATCCTAAATGTGAAAACACATTTTGAAATCGTTCTTTTACAATATTTATATTTCTTTTTTCCCTTCTCTTTTCCACTTTTTCTTTCCTTGAAAGGCAATGAGCATTCTTCTTAATGCAGATGTTTCAATTTTAGCTCTTCGAAGTGAACAATAAACAAGATTTAACGATGTATTGAAGATGAGGAAACCCACTGACAAAAGACTGTCAATTTTATAAGTATTTTTTTAGTAGAATGAAGAAAGTCTATTTAGCAAAGGTGACTCTAAGTTAAGGTTTAGATAGAAGCTATAAAGTTTATTTTATTTTTCCTTTTATTTTTATTTTATTTTTTAATTTTTACAGATTTCCTCAGCAACTACTATATACTGTTTCCAGGAACATTATGGTGGACTCCAGAAACTTTAGTCTTACTTACATTTGCCATTCTTATATTTTCAAGTTACATACTTTCATTTTGCATACATATTTTCACATATGAAAATCTCTCTCAAGCCTGTGTGGAGTTCCTTTGCATTCTGATTTTTATTGTTACAATCTATTTTTATGCCTTGATGATGTTGCTTTAAAGATCAAGATATGGACTGTTTCTGATATTCTCCTTCACTGTTGCCAATCATGGATGTTTCAAGAAATGTGGATAGTGAAGAAGACATCTCAAGACACTTAGGTAGAGTATTTCAGATATTTCTCTTCAGTAGAGAGATATCGTTGGTGAGATCCAGGCTGATATTATCATTTACAGTTTGGGTCACACATATTCAAGAAAAATGAAATCAATGTGGAATTTCTAAATAAAGTAAAGAGCTTTGAGGATAGTCTACTTATATAGAAAACTTACCTTAAACAAGGTGCACCAGATGCATCTGATCTACCTAACTTAGACACCTAACTTGCAACCAGGCTTTGGATAGCTAATGAAGTGTAAAGCTCCCCAAGACAGTGAGTATATGTACGTGAAGAATGGTTTTGTTCTTCAACCTATGCCATGAGGACACTTTGGCTTCTGTAATTACATTAAATTTTGGAGAAATCTTGGTCGGAAACCTGTCAAAATTCTGCAAATACAGCATAAAAATACCTCTAAATGCAAAAATTATTGATCCTAGAAATTTTTCAGTAGTCATTCTGTTCATGACCTTGAACCAAGGCCTGAAATGCTTTTTGACAGATATTAATTTAGTCTGTTATCAGAAGATTGTGAATAAATGGTATAAGGGGTCTTTTCCAGTATATCAATATTCTTCTTATTATAATGTTTCTCATGCTGAAGCTTTCTTGCTTCAAATTAATTCTTTTGTTCTGTCATGGCAATAATCAATATTGACAGTGGGTTTTTTTACTGCCTTTTCGGAATTTAAGGAGTTATGCTATACATGTAGTCTTTTCTTGATTGACTAAAATATTAGGCCGAAGTTCAGCACTTTTAAATGTTTTTTGAAGAGTATGTTTTCCAAACCATTGATAATTTTGATTGATTTAATTGATTTGGATCAACTCTCTTAAAAATGCCTGTGTTTTTTAATGTGTCTGTACAAATGTAGATAAAGGCAGTTGATATCTTATTAATACTAAATAAGTCAGTTTTTATGACTTGAGATTTATAGGTTGCATTCTTGTTTAAATATGCAGAGGATCATATTTTCTGGAATGATAATGCTGACTAATACTAAGCTTCATGTCTCTTTTCAGTAACCTTGAGAACTACAATTTTGTACAAATAAAATTTTCCCACTCTGTTCTTGTAAAAGTTAAGAAGTTTTTCACTAATAATTAATATTATTTTTTCTCTTACTAGAGTGTTTCCCACATGTTGTTTTCTGGCCTATTAAAATATTTTAATTTTACCTTTTATAATGAATTTTCTTTTTGTGTTTTTCAAAGTCATTTTTTACCTACATGAAGAAAGTGGTTTGTAGTTTTGCAATATCTTTGAAAATATTATCTGAACCATTTAACTTTTTCTTTTGGTCTAACAGCACCTATCAACAGTTTATTCTGAAAATCGAGGGAGAACAATCATTAAAGCTAAACCAATATAAAGAACAATGGAATTATTTTATTATTTCACTTGCACTTTGAAATTCATTAATAGTGCCTAATAAAGTCTTGTAACCTTTTGAAATAACCTTATGTTAACTCATATAAATTTTTTTATTATTTTTAGAATTCTTAGATGATTCCTACGGGTAGTATTATCTGCCAAGATTTTATCTACACTTTATTGCTTTATATGATCATATTTTACAAACTACATTTGCTTGCAATGATTCTCATTTTGCTGGGTTTTGTCCTGTTTTTATAATTTTAGAAGGTTTTGCATCATCCTTTTGCATTTTTACCTGAGATGTCTCCCAAATTTTTAACTTTCACATTTATATCTTTTCACTTCAACTTGTAGCTCATAAATGAAAGTATTGAATAGTATTCAATGTCAAATGCATTTGTCTTGAGCTGTATCAGTATCCTTCCCATTGTGCAATACATGACCAATTGATTGTTGCACTGGGAATTTAACAGTATTTCTAGACCCTTCTTAGAATATTTTCTATGGGGCTGCAGTGATCATTTCACCAGCGTAAAACTAAACCGACACTAATATGCTCAGGCAGTTATTAGATTTACAGTATTGTGATTTGCTCAGTACCCAGAAGGAGCAGGACCCCTTATGTCCATGACATGACCATGACATCGACGTTCCACAGCCATTCTTTAATCCACAATGGGCATACACAGCAAAATTTTTTCCTGGTGATTACCCTTACAAAAATGACATCTTTATTCTGTGTTATTATTTATTGCGTACTTTTGACAACTGATTTGTAAAAAGCAGGTATAATTTTGTTCCTTATGAAGAATGCTTATGAAAATCCAATTAGTCATTTGACTCTTCAATTTCACTTTAATAAAAGGAGCTTTTGGTTTCAAGAGCAATGTCTATTTTTTTTTTTTCATTGTTGATTTCTATTGTGATGTGGATTCCATTTTATTCTTTCCCTGTGTCAGTCCTCTAGGACTTGATCTATTCTCCAAGCAGTATCAGATGACCACTGGACTCCATAAATTCTACCATACCACTGCAAATTAATTTCAGCGCCTCCCAGTGAGCACCTTCAAGTTACCATTTTATTCGCTTTGTTCCTTCCCCTGCCTTTTCACAATCTCCATTTCCTTATTCTCTTTTCATTCATTAAACATTCCTCTACTGTTTTCTTTCTGGTCAAAGTAGAACTAAAATGTGAACTGTCCTGACCTACACTGGTCTTGTGATCGCCTACTTTTTACATCTTTAAAAACCTTGTTCTTCTTTTCACTTTGTTAAAAGTATCTCATTTTGAACCTTCAGCTTTCTAACTCTGATTATTCAAATCTGAACTGTCCTGTTATGCTAGTCTTCTGTATTTTTATTTCATATCTGTGTCCCTTGATGTGATGTCACTTTTGTTTTAAATTTTTTAGCATTGAGATTCTCTCTGTAGTGCCTAGACAACTATAAAACTAGAACTTCCCTTTTTTCCTGTTTGTTTCCTCAACTTCTCTCATTTTGAGGATATCACATTTACATTGTTTGTTGCATGCCTCCATTTTTCAAGTCTATCATAAACAAAATTTTTTCTTTTTTTGTAATAATGTAATTTAATGTCCTCCACATCTAAAAATTATTTTTAACTTTTAAACTAAGTGAGTGCCGAGTGAGGTCCCAAGTGAACCATGTTGATTAGTACTAAGCTGTTATCTAAGCTGCTGTTTCAAATTTCTGGAGGAAAATCTTTCTCCCAAAAATAACTGATTTATTTGTTAAAACCGTACACTTTCTGTTGTTTGTTTTCCAAGAGATATGTAAGCAATTAGAAATTGATTGCACTTGTTGAACACAACAGCATTTCAATGCACCAAAGGAACTTATTCTTTGCTAGCATTAATAGATTGTGGTGTCTACCGAGATATATTGTAGAATCTAATAATTTTAATGAATAATAAATTAGTTTGAACTATTTTCTTTTGTTCTCTTTTTTTCTTCTTAAGAGTTCTTTTAGAAAGTCAAAGTTTCATGTAACATTCTACATGCACAGTGGTCACTCGCTATCTGGCATAAAACAGCATTAAGGGTATTCATTTAAAAAAAAAAAATTAAAATCCCACTCAAACACGAACTTGTATGGTCATTCAAGTTCATTTAATAGTTCCTAAACTGAAGGCTTCTTTCAATCAGTATCATTGGTAGAATTTCCAAACTTTTCAACAAAACTGATATATGGAATTGGAACAGGAAATTACCTTAGGCAACTATATTAAATAAGATAATAAATAGGCACCACAATAATTTATTGGAAAATGTTTCTATTTGTCCTAGTTCTCTTGTCTTCTGAAAACTTGTCTATACAAACTTGAATTCACTCAGACTCAGAATTTGTCTCTGCTCAGTCCTTTTGTCTCTGCTCTGTCTTTTCCATATAATAGTCTTTTTAGTGTAAAGACATAGATGCAAAAGAACAATGCTTCTTGGACCTTAATTCTTTCAATAATAGTAATAATAGTAACAGTAATTATGACAGTAACAATAATCACCATCCTTCTTAGACTTTTTATGTGATTGTCTCTGCTAGAAGTACTAATCCCTACCCACCTGAGTTTTCTGGTCTTAGAGGATCTGCATGGATAACAGGGGAAGAGGAGACCCTCAGTCCTTGAAAGCTCCTCCAGAGGTGCATAAGACACTAAATCAGAGACCAATTGAGATGTTCAGTCAGAGCTGCATTGATAATAGCCTAATAATAGTTTCTTTTTCTGAGAGTGTTAATAGATTTTTTTCTGGCACACATTAAGTTCCAGAAAACATCAAAAAAGTTAAAAAAAAAAAGGACAAGTTGTTAATTTACAGGACAGGAGACCGGCTTTTAGACTTTCACTGTCTTTCCAATTCACAACCCAATTATTCATTAAAGCTCAAAATTTTTTGGCTGGGTTTTCACTGTAACTGCTGTCAGTAAAACAGTCCTTGGTGAAGAGTAATAAAGACAGATTACCTTGGACTTCATTACCGTATAATGAGATTTCTGTTAGTTTTGATAATGGATTAACACTTTATTTATAAATGGCCATTTACTGTCCTTGAACAGCACTAATGATGTTATAAAGAAAATAAAACACG